>PVIH01008714.1:0-14174 GCA_004025045.1 Sigmodon hispidus
CTTTAGCCATCAGAGAAATGCAAATCAAAACAACTTTGAGATACCACCTAACACCTGTTAGATTGGCTAAGATAAAAGGTACAGATGACAGCCTATGCTGGAGAGGATGCGGAGCAAGGGGAACACTCCTCCATTGTTGGTGAGATTGTAAGCTTGTTCAGCCACTTTGGAATACAATATGGAGGTTTCTCAGAAAATTTAGAATTAATCTACCCAAGGACCCAGCAATACCACTTCTGGGTGTATACCCTACAGAGGCACATTCACACTACAAAGGTATTAGCTCAACTATGTTCATAGCAGCATTATTTGTAATAGCGAGAACCTGGAAACAACCTAGATGTCCCTCAACTGAAGAATGGATTAACAAAATGTGGTACATCTACACAATGGAATACTACTCAGCAGTAAGAAAAAATGATATCCTAAAATTCACAGGCAAATGGATGGATTTGGAGAATATCCTCCTGATCGAAGTATCACAAACTCAGAAAGATAAGCAGGGGATGTACTCACTCACTAGTGGTCTCCAAACAAACAAACAAGAAAAAAAAAGCCAAACATGCCCAAGCAACAAGCCACAACCACTGAATAGCTTGGGATCAGAAACACCCTGGACTGACCCTTCAAACCCCAGTCCATCTATAGGAACACCTGACTCACTCTTGAGGGAGGGGGGACAAAAATGGATTTGGCCGGGAGTGAAGACTGATCCAAGCATTGTTGGGCCAGTGGGACCATAGGACTGTCTGCTCCCTGCCAAGGGAGGGGATGGGGAGTTGCAGAGAAGAAAAATGATCAGATGTGGTGGGAAGGGGAAGAGACCTTCAATAAGGATATACAGGGATGGAAAAAAAAATTGAGAGGGAAAGCTGAACAGAAAGAAATTATATGTGTAGTATTCTTATTTGAATTTCCACCCTTGATAAGCCATGCTTATCATTATTATCCTCTGTACAGTTATTGTTATCTCTTCAGCATTTTTTTAAAAATTCTTTTTACTGTTTTTTTGGTAAATACAAAATAAAGAAGAAAATAATAATAATAATAAAAAATAAAAGCATACCTCAAAAAAAAATTAGGAGGAATACAAGAACAGCCCCACTTTTAGAAATAACAGAGGTCATACTGTTGTTTCTGGGAGTTTGTGCAAGCACAGCTACATTCTTGGATACATTCCTTTAGTGGACCATTAGGAGAGGGAAAGGGTGTTAGGGAGAGACATGAGTGCCTACAAAAAACAAAATTTTTAAATTGAGTGTAAAGTGTAGGGTACACATGCATGAAAAATATCATGATGAAACTCATCACTGTATCTATGCATGCTTGCTAATTAAAATGAAAAAATATAGGAAAATATTTTAAAGAAAGGCTAAACTTTCTTTTAAAAAAACTACAAAGAAAACCAAAAGTACAGGAAAATCAAACTCAGAACAGAAATGTAGCTCTCAATCCAGGCAGCTAAAAAGTAATCTAGGGATTCTAAACATCAACTGTAATACCCAAGTATACCAGACACAAATTACACCTTATTTTAAAACTCCAATGTCATTATTTGTCCAAGGCGTTAATGATGAAATTTATATGAAGACAGAGTTGTATTGACTAAACCATAATTGTGTCTTATATTTAATCAATAAATAATAAGTATAATATTCAAAAAATAAAAAGATACAGAGGGTTAGTAAATTATATTTTATAGAAAAAGTAAAATCGAGGCACAAATACAATTATAGTTTTAAAAATGAGAAACAGTAAGCGCCAAGGAACAAAATGGAACAGTAGGTTTACTTGTGGAAAAAAGTAAACTATGAGATTTAACAGACTGCACTAAAGACCTTAAACTATTGTATAAGGCAGCTCACTCATCTGTTTACTAATTATCTGCTTGACATCTTTTCATGTTTGCCATTCTGCTTTTTTTAATCATTCTCAAATTAACATTAACAGTTGTTGGTTTTCATATACAAATTTTATAAATTGCATATTACATAGTTTTATATACACATATATTAAAATATAACATACAATTTATATATGCATATTATTTATATAGATATATCATACATTTTTTCTGTTCTTCATTACTAATGATAACATTTAACTTCAGTGTTCCCTCTTTAACTTTACTGTATTTTCTTCCATTCCCAATTTTAATGCCTCATGAATTTCCTTTTGAGTCACTTGGTCCTTGCCCTATTTTGCTGGCCTATAGCTTATATTTTCTCCCATCTCTATATGCATGTTTAGACACTGGAGACTGCAATCTACATAAGATTTACAAAATACAGCATTAGATTTGTTTGAAGTAATGTTTCACATACTTATGATAGTAACAAACTTAGAGAAGGGAGAAGAGGGACATAATCCAAATTACTACATGGACAGAAGTTTCTAAACTACTCTAAGCAAGAAGTGAGGTGAAGAGGACTGTACTACTGGCTATGAGGTTGTGAATAATTTCCCTTCACTTATGACGTTTGAAAATATTTATTAGGACTTTATCATTTTGTTGTTATTTAAAACATTATAAATACTAGAAATTAATTTTTCTTTCACCACAGCTATTATTTATTATATTTTTATTGAGTCTTTGATAATTTGTGTTTCTCTTTAAGTTAGTACTTAGTTATATAGATGACAAGTACCTAAGTGATGAGGAGAAAGAACCTTGATGAATTAATGTCAGTAGTTCACACAGCTAGAGAATGAGAAGTAAAGTGGTCATTGGCATTTTCCTTTCTCTGTATCTGCACCAGAAACAGGTCAATTTAAGAAGTAGTCATTGGGGGTGCTGTCTGCAGAGCGTGTCCCAGGGCACTCTGTAGCAGGCAGAGATAAACTCTGCCTGCCAAGGTCCCCCCAGCTGCTGCTGGGGAAATTTGCATGGTTACCCACCTCCAACTGAGCAAACAGATAAAGACTGGGGACCCTGAAGGACAGACTCAGACCCTTCCCAGAGGTGACAAGGGGTCAGCAGGCCCAAGCACCTGTATCCCTGCCAGGGAGAGTTGAGCTCCCTTCAGTTCAGGTTTCAGTTCCAGTTCCGGGACCCGGTACTCTCTGCAGAGCGTGTCCCAGTGCACTCTGTAGCAGGTGGAGATAAATTCTGACTGCCACAGTCCCCCAGCTGCTGCTGAGGGAATTTGCATGGCTACCCACCTCCAACTGAGCAATCAGATAAAGACTGGGATCCCAGAAGCACAGAATCAGATCCTGCCCAGAGGTGAGGAGGGGTCAGCAGGCCCAAGCGCCTGTATCCCTGCCAGGGATAGTTGAGCTCCCTTCAGTTCAGGTTCCAGTTCTGGTTCCGAGACCTGGTGCTGTCTGCAGAGCATGTCCCAGCACACTCTGTAGCAGGTGGAGATAAACTCTGACTGCCATGGTTCCCCCAGCTGCTGCTGAGGGAGTTTGCATGGCTGCCAACCTGCCTCCAATTGGTCAAACAGAGAAACATTGAAGACTTGAAATTCAGTCCTCTGCACAGTGCAGAAGTAGTGATTGAGCAGACCTTTTCCTCAGAGGCGACAGGAGGCACACAAGCCTGAGTGCCACAAGTGACCAGGAGCCACCTAATTGTGAACCACTGAAGCCATGGGCAAATGTCAATGCAAAAACTTACATAATAATACAAAGAACAACAAGGTAACTCCAGAAGAAAGTGGTGATCTTGCAAATACAAGAACTGAACTGAGCAATGAAGAGGAAACAGAAGGAAGCAACACCCAAAATTCCTTTTTGATGATCATCGAAGCTCTCAATGAAGATATGAAAAATAGCCTTAAAGAAATAGAAGACAGTCATAGGATTGTCTGCTCCCTACCAAAAGAAGGGGATGGGAAGTTGTGGAGAAGTAAAATGACCTGATGTGGTGAGAGGGGGAAGGGAAGTTGAATAAGGACATACAGGGATGGAAAAAAAATTCAGAGGGAAAGCTGAACACAAAGTAAATATATATGTAGCAATCTTATTTGCATTATCACCCTTGATAAGTCATGCTTATGATTTTTATCTTGTTTATAGTTATTGTTAACTTTTCAGCATTTTAAATTCATTTTACTGTTTTTTGGATAAATACAAAATAAATAAAGAAGAAAAAAAAGGTACAAAAAAAAGAAATAGAAGAAAGTACAAACAAAATATTGGAGGAGATGAACAAATCTATGAAAGAAACATGCCAGTAACTAAAAGCTGAAATAGAAGCAATAAAAAAAGGCACAAAATGAGGCAAAGATGGAAATAGAAAATCTGAAGAAAAAAGCTGGAACCACAGATACAAGCATAACAGAGTTCCAGAGATGGAAGATAGAATCTCAGAAGTGGGAGCTCACTCAGTAGTTCAAATAGATATATCAGTCAAAGAAAATACTAAAAAAGCCATAACTCAAAATGCTCAGGAAATCTGGGATACCATGAAAAGACCTAATTTGAAAATAATAGGAATAGAAAAAGGAGAAGAATACCAGCTCAAAGGCACAGAAAATGTTTTCAATAAAATCATAGAAAAAAACTTCCCTAACCTGAATAAGGAAATGCCTATAAAGATACAAGAAGCTTACAGAACACCAAATAGATATAACCCCCAAAAAACTTCAGCTCACCACATTATAATCAAGCCACAAAACATACAAAACAAAGAAAAAATTTTAAGAGCTGCAAAAGAAAAGGGCCAACTCACATATAAAGGCAGAAACGATGAAAGCTAGAAGGGCTTGGTCAAAAGTTATACAGACTCTAAAACAGCATGGCTGCCAAACTAGAATATTACACACTGCAAAATTATCAATCATGATAGATGGAGTAAACAAGGTAATTCAGGACAAAGTCAGACTGAAAGAATATCTATCTACCAATCCAGCACTACAGAGAGTATTAGAGGGAAAACTCCAACCTAAGCACCCCAGATACACACATGAAACCACAAGCAATCAATAATTCCACAGAAGAATATTCCACAGAAAAGAAATACAAGCAATTTACCACCGAAAATGGCAGGAAATATCAATCAACGGTCACTAATTTCCCTTAATATCAATGGATTCAATGTTCCTATAAAATGTCACACACTAACAAGATGGATACAACAACAGAAGCCATCCTTCTGTTGCCTACAAGAAACATACCTCAACCAAAGGACAGACACAGGCTTAGAATAAAGGACTGGGCAAAGATTTTCCAGTCAAATGGTCCTAAGAAACAAACGGGGGTTTCAATCCTAATATCTAACAAAGTAGACTTTAAGCTAAAAGCAATTAAAAGCGACCAAGATGGTCACTACATATTCATCACAGGAAAAATTGGTCAAGAGGATATTTCGATCTTGAATATTTATGTCCCTAATATAAGGGTACCTACTTATGTAAAAGAAAAGAAGAGCTGAAAAGAAATAAGGGAAACATTAACCTTCATAATAGCTGCAAATAGTATTAAATACCTTGGAGTAACTATAACCAAAGAAGTAACAGACGTATTTGACAAAAATTTTAAGTCACTGAAGAAAGTAATTGAAGAGGATATCAGAAAATGGAAAGCTCTCCCATGTTCCTGGATTGGTAGGGTCAACATAATAAAAATGGCAATTCTACCAAAGGCAAACTACAGATTCAATGCACTGCCCACCAAAATCCCAACACAATATTTTTTGGAACTTGAAAGAACAATACTCAATTTCATTTAGAATAACAGGAAATCCAGGATTGCCAAAATAATTTTACTCAACAAAAGAACCTCCAGGAGGTATCACCATCCCTGACTTCAAGCTATACTATACAGCTACAGTAATAAAAACAGCCTGATACTGGCATAAAAACAGATTTGTGGATCAATGGAATAGAATTAAGGATATTGGCATTAACCAAAAAAACCTATGAACACATGATCTTTGACAAAGAGGCCCAAAACATTCAATGGAAAATAGATACTATGTTTAACAAATGGTGTTGGTATAGCTGGATGGAGGTGTGTAGAAAAATGCAAATAGATCCGAGCCTGTCACCCTGCACAAAACTCAATTCCAAGTGGATCAAAGACCTCAACATAAACCCAGCCAATTTGTACTTGATAGAAAAGAAAGTGGGAAATACACTTCTATGAATTGGAACAGGCGACCACACCAGTGGCACAGACTCTAAGACCAACAATCAATAAGTGGGATCTCCTCAAGCTGGGAAGCTTCTGCAAAGCCAAGGACACTGTCAATAGGACAAAACGACAGCCTACAGAATGGGAAAAAATTTTCACCAACCCTACAAGTGATAGGGGACTGATCTCTAAGATATATAAAGAGCTCACGAATCTAGAGCCCAAAACCTTGAATAACCCAATCAAAAAATGCTGCTCAGATCTAAAAAGGGAATTCTCAGCACAGGAAGTATGAATGGCTGAAAAGCACCTGAAAAAGTGCTCATCATCTTTAGCCATCAGAGAAATGCAAATCAAAACAACTTTGAGATACCGCATAACACCTGTTAGATTGGATAAGATAAAAGGCACAGATGACAGCCTATGTTGGAGAGGATGCAGATTAAGGGGAACAGTACTCCATTGTTAGTGGGAGTATAAGCTTGTTCAGCCACTTTGGAATGCAGTATGGCGGTTTCTCAGAAAATTGAGAATCAATCTCCCCAAGGACCCAGCAATTCCACTTCTGGGTGTATAACCTAAAGTAGCACATTCACACTCCAAAGGTATTAGCTCAACTATGTACATAGTTGCATTTTGTGTAATAGGAAGATCCTGGAAACAACCTAGATGTCCCTCAACTGCAGAATGGATTAACAAACTGTGGTACATCTACACAATGGAATACTACTCAGCAGTAAGAAAAAATGGTATCCTAAATTTTGCAGGCAAATGGATCGATTTGGAGACTATCCTCCTGAGCGAGGTATCACAAACTCAGAAAGATAAGCAGGGGATGTACTCACTCATTAGTGGTCTCTAAACAAACAAATAAGAAAAAAGCCAAGCATGCCCAAGCTGCAAACCACAACCACTGAATAGCTTGGGATCAGAAAACCCTGTGCTGACCCTTTGGATCCCACTCCACCCATAGGAATACTTGACTCACTCTTGAGGGAGGGGGACAAAACTGGATTTGCCAGGAGTGGAGACTGAACTTACCAATACAGTGAGACCATGGGACTGTCTGCTCTCTGCCCAGGAAGGGGATGGAGAGTTGTGGAGAAGAAAAAATGACCTGATGTGGTGGGAGGGGAAGGGCCCTTGATGATATACAGGGACAGAAAAAAAAATCAGAGGGAAAGCTGAACTCAATGTAAATATATGTGAAGCAAATTATTTGCATTATCACCCTTGATAAGTCATGCTTATAATTTTTATTTTCTTTATAGTTATTGTTAACTTATAAGCATTTTAAATTCATTTTATTGTTTTTCTTGATGAATACAAAATAAAGAAAAAAAAGAAAACATTCCTAATATGGCTACAAGTTTGATTGTAAAATAAAAAAAAATACATCTAGAAGAAAAATTGAAAAAGAAAACACAGTGGTAGGATGGCTAGAACATACAGTAGCCAGTCTATTAATCAACTAATTAGTTTATCAGTTTTGAAAGACAATGCTTTCCATAAAGGCTGTTTTAATCTGCATCTCCCTACCAACTGTGTGCAATGGTTATCTTATTCTCACATATTTGCTAATACTTGTTATTATTCATCAGTTTTATAGCAATCACTTTAACATGTATCAGGTAGTGTTTTATTGTATCATTAACTGGAACTTCCTCGATGATTAGTAATATTAAACATTATTTCATATAAAAAAGAAGTAGTCATTGATTAGATCTCAGTCTCTTCTTTGTTAATCAGTTTTTTTTTTATGTTCTAGAATTTAAACATAATTGTAGCACCATGAACAATATTAAAACCCATATTTTGTTTAAAAGAAAATTTTGTTTCTATTCTATTAAATACACTTATTTAGAAAATATTGGTGAATACTAGAGTCTGATAATTTTAAGATTTTAGTATGAAAGAAAGGTGAAATTACTGATAAAATAAAAATTTGGCTTAGGTGTCTATTTCTTTATTGTGGTTCTTTCTGTCAACATTAGTTGTTGTCTTGAATCCCCATGTTCCACATTTGACTTACTTCTGCTCTCTTCACTTTTACATTTCCTAGACTGGTTCAATTTATTTTCACTTTAGTTCTCTCTTGTCCACACATAGATTGACTACATTTATATCTTTATCTTTGTTATGTCTGTGTATCTAATCCTTTTTAAAAGATTTATACTATATTCAAATCATTTACTGGGTGACTATGTCATATTTTTTATAGCAATATTTTACTTCTTTGCCTTCATTACTACATTTTAGAAACTACCTGCTTCCTATTTTGCTATAGACTTTCTGTCAATATGCTCTTTCCTAGCTGTTGTCTGAGTTTGCTGATGCATACCTTTTTAAAAGCCTATTTTCTGGGTCCTTTTATTCCCTTCTAACTCATGATCATTATCTCTTAAATTGCCTTCCACTGTTACATTTTCAGCATATGAAATATAGGTAATGAAAAGTGTTGCTAGCATTTGGTCATTTATTTTGAAATGTAGTGTCTTTTAAAAAGTTTTAAAAGCTGAAAGCATTCCTTAATCCAATTTGAAAAGTTACCATAAATCTTATAGAAGAAACCAGAAACTTTCATATTACAAATACAACATTTGATTTTGATTTTTGCTAGCTGGACAAAACTACAGTCCGTAAATTACAGAGTTACCTGGAAACATCTGGAACATCCTGAGGATTCAACAAATGGATGCATCAAAAACTATTTTTTTTGGTTGTTGTTCATATGAAAATACAACCAAAAGGAAAAAAATAAAAATTGAACAACTTTCAAAAAAAAAAAAAGAAAAGTTACCCTAAATCTATGTAATCAGTAGTAGTGCAAATATGTTAAAATACTTTATAGATTATTTTTCTCTAACAAAATGGTTTATATTTTCCAAAATAACTATATGACTGAAATTTCTTATGAAAGTTATTCAAAACAACATTAGATATTTTAGTGTATAATTTAAAAAAACATTTTCATTATCTATAATTTTACTTTGATTCACAATACTTTACTTATGCCTCATTATTTATTCTTATCACTGATGACCTTTGAACTTTTGGATGGGAGATTATTATGCATTTTGATTTTAACAGCTTTCAGGACATAATTGATTGCATGACAGTGTTTGAAGTAGTGAGATTTACAACCAGGTAAAAGAAAATGTTAATTGAAGATATTCTTGAATGAGAACAATTGTTCATCAATGTTTAGGTTTCTATTAAAGATTATTTCTCCAATAAATGACTTCAAAAGCATATTTGATAGATTTCTCATACCTAAATAAGGCATTCAAATTAACAAACATTTTGCTGACTGCGATTGAAACAATTTTTAAAAGCTACTGTATGCATTTGTAAAAAGGATTGTGTTGAAAGACCAAATCACTACAATTCCTTTTGAGCAACTTCATTGGCTTTTTTCATTCTAGGGTTGTTTATTTTTCTCTGTAGAATAGAACAAGTTGTTTAAGCAACAGAAAAAGGCATTATAAGTGGGAGGTCAGAGGGTAAAAACACAGAAGACAAATGCAGAACTGTAATTTCAAGTTTTTTTCTTTAAAGTTAAAGCAAAACAGATTTCTTTCTTTTTTCTTTTTTTTTTTTTGTTGATTCATGTAAACTGGACTCCCTTATATTTTGTTGCTGTTTAAGAATATTCATCATTATAGAAACCGGTGTGAAGACATGACAGAAAGCCTAAATATTTATATTTTCATTTAATCTAATTCATTGAGTAAAATTTAATCCATGAACCTTGAGACCTATAACAGACATCTACTCCACATTTTTAATTTAAGGGTGAGACTAGAATAGGTCATTATAATTGAGATAACCCAGATGCAGAAAACAACCATAGAATATATTTACTTATAAATGAATATCAGCAATTATGAAAAGTATAATCATGCTACAATCCACAGACCCAGTGAGGTAAAATAACAAGGATAATTCAAGGTGGGATACATGGATCTTCCTGGGAAGGGTAAATAACATAGTTTTTCAAGTGGACTGGGGATAAGGGGGATGGGAAAAAGAGTGATCAGGCATAGGAGGGGTGAATAAAGACAGAGAAAGACAGAGAGAGAGAGAGAGAGAGAGAGAGAGAGAGAGAGAGAGAGAGAGAACTACTGGGCGAGATGACAAAAAGTGGCAGCGTTCAGGGAGTGATGTAGAAACTAGTACTGTGGAAACTTCCTGAAATTTTCAAGTGTGACCACAGCAAATTTTTCTAGTAATGAGGACTATGGTGTCAGAACTGATGAAGCCATGTTATAGAACCAGACAAGGCTCATATCTGTGGAACTGAGATATCAACCCAGCCACAAAACTTTGAACATGTAATATGTCCTGTCTGAAAGATGTGCTGGGGTTGAGAACTTATAGGAAAGATCAACAAATAACTGGTCCAACTTGATGTTCAGGACTCTAAGGGGGACCCACACCCACACTGCCTAGATGGCCAGGAATAAGAGGCTGGACCATCCAGAGACAAATGATAGACCCAAACACAGCTGGATAAAATATGTCAGTGAAGTAATTCTTCATGACATTTTGATATTCTCATATGTTTTAATTACTTCTTTCTGCTAGTTAATAATATACACATTAAATAATTTTTAAGTTGTTCGTAAAAATTACTAAAAGATTAAGAAAAATAGTAGATTTAGATATTGCCTTACATTATTATACTTTGTATTATTTCTTTGTTTCACAATTATGCAATTTATATATGAAAAACCTAGAGAAATCCTACACTAGAGCCCTAACAGCTCAGCTGAAAGCCGTAGAACAATGAGAAGCAAACTCACCTAGAAGGAGTAGACGGCAGGAAATAAACTTAGAGCTGAAATCAATACAATTGAAACAAAAAGAACAATGCAAAGAATCAATGAATCTAAGAGTTGGTTCTTTGAGAAAGTCAACAAGATAGATAAGCACTTATCCAAACTAATCAAAAATAGAATATCTGAATCAATAAAATCAGAAATGAAAAGGGAGACATAACAACCGACCCCTAGGAAATCTAGAGAATTATTAGATCATACTTTGACAAAATGTATTCCACAAAAATGTAAAACCTAGAAGAAATCGATAGCTTTTTGGACAGGTACCATTAACCAAAATTAAATGAAGAACAGATTAATTACATAAACAGGCCTATAACCCTTAGGAAATTAAAGCTGTCTTTAAAAGCCTCCCCAAAAATAAAAGCTCAGGTACAGATGGTCTCAATGCAGAATTCTACCAGACATTCAAAGAAGAATTACTGTCATTATTCCTCAAACTATTTCACATAGTAGAAAGTGAAGGAATATTGCCAAATTTCTTTCATGAGGCCACAATTACCCTACAACCCAAGCCACGCAAAGAGACAACAAAGATAGAGAATTACAAACTTTTCTCATGAATACTGATGCTAAAATTCTTAACAAACTTTTGGCAAACCGTATACAAGAATATATAAAAAATATCATCCACCATGATCAAGTAGGCTTCATCCCAGAAATGCAAGGAAGGTTTAACATACAAAAAACTGTAAACGTCATCCATCATATAAACAAACTAAAAGAAAAAAAATCACCTGATCATATTCTTAGATGCTGAAAAAGCCTTTGACAATATCCAACACTCCTTTATGATAAAAGTTCTGGAGGGATCAGGGATACAGAAAAAAAATCTCAATATAAGGCGATTTACAAGAAGTTGACAGCCAGCTTCAAACTTAATGGAGAAACCTCAAAGCAATCCCACTAAAATCAGGAACATGACAAGGATTTCCTCTCTCCCCTTATCTATGCAAAATATTTCTTGAAGTTTAGATAAAGGAATAAGAAAACAAAAACAAATTTAGGGGATACAAATTGGAAAAGAAGAAGTGAAATTATCTCTATTTGCAGATATGACTGTATTTATTTGTGACCCACAAAATTCTACTAAGGAACTTCTATGGTTGATAAGCACCTTTTGCAATATAGCAGGATACAAGATTAACTCAAAGAAATTATTAGCCATTCTATACTCTAAAGATGAAAGGTCTGAAAAAGAAATAAGTGAAATATTACCCTTTATAATAGGTTTAAATAGTATTAAATACCTTGAAGTAACTTTAAAAAGATTTTTGTTGTTTCTGTTTATCACACCCATTACTGTTTCCCCTCCTTCCTCTCTTCCAGTCAATCCCAGTCATTCCCCTCATCCTAACATTTTATCTGTTCTTAAGGGAAGGCAAAGACTTCCATGGCGAGTTACTGAAGTCTGGTATATCCACTTAAGGTAGAGCCAAGCACACATACACACACACACACACACACACACACACACACACACAGAATCAAGACAGAGAAAGATAATCATCTGTCTGAAATGGGCTCTAAGTATTTAGTTTGTGGACTAAACTAATTGAGAACAAAGTTGGAAATAGCCTTAAGTGCATTGGCACAGGAGACCTGTTCCTAAATAAAATAACAGTATGACAAACACTGAAAGTAATAATTAATAAATGGCACCTCCAGTGTTTGTGCTCTTTGTGCTTCTGCAGGAAGCTGAGCAGAGCACATGGCCAAGCTGGGAAACTGCAACATGGTTTGTGTTTGAAGAGGAGCTTGTACCAGCAATTTTGTGTAGTGTCCTGTTTGGGAAACCAGGTCATGAATATTTACTAATGAAAGACAGTAGCGGTCTGCAGAGCCCCAGCACACTCTGGAGCAGGGGCGGATAAACTCTGCAGGTCACCAGATCGGCAGCTCCTGCTGAGGGAAGCTGCATGGCTACCCACCGCCACCTCGAACTGAGCAAGTCAAAATCTGCAGGGGTCGCTGAAGGACAGACTCGGACCCTGACAAGAGGGGTGACAGGAGGCACACAAATCCGAGTGCCACAACTGACCAAGAGTCATCTAATCGTGAACCACTGAAGCCATGGGCAAACGTCAGTGCAAAAAATTACATAATAATACAAAGGACAACATGGTAACTCCAGAAGAGAGTGGCGATCTTACAAATACAAGACCTGAACTGAGCAATAAAGAGGAAACAGAAGGAAGCAACACCAAAAATTCCTTTTTGATGAGCATCGAAGCTCTCAAAGAAGATATGAAAAAAAGCCTTAAGGAAATAAAAGAAAATACAAACAAAAAATTGGAAGAGATGAACAAGCCTATGAAAAAAACATGCCAGGAAATAAAAGCTGAAATAAAAGCTGAAATAGAAGCAATAAAAAAGGCGCAAAATGAGGCAAAGATGGAAATAGAAAACCTGAAGAAAAAAGCTGGAACTACAGATACAAGCATAACAAACAAAGTTCGAGAGATGGAAGATAGAATCTCTGAAGTGGAAAACTCAGTAGCTCAAATAGATATATCAGTCAAAGAAAATAGTAAAACTAAAAAAGCCATAACTCAAAATGTTCAGGAAATATGGGACACCATGAAAAGACCTAATTTGAGAATAATAGGAATAGAAGAAGGAGAAGAATACCAGCTCAAAGGCACAGATAATGTTTTCAATAAAATCATAGAAGAAAACTTTTGTAACCTGAACAAGGAAATGCCTATAAAGATACAAGAAGCTTACAGAACACCAAATAGATATGATCCCAAAAAAAGGCAGCGTGCCACATTATAATCAAGCCACAAAACATACAGAACAAAGAAAAAATTTTAAGAGCTGCAAAAGAAAAGGGCCAACTCACATATAAAGGCAGACCCATCAGAATAACGCCTGACTGTTCAATGGAAACTATGAAAGCTAGAAGGGCTTGGTCAGAAATTATACAGACGCTAAAACAGCATGGCTGCCAAATTAGAATACTACACCCTGCAAAATTATCAATCACAATAGATGGAGTAAACAAGGTATTTCAGGACAAAGTCAGACTGAAAGAATATCTATCTACCAACCCATCACTACAGAGAGTATTAGAGGGAAAACTCCAACCTAAGGACCTCAGATACACGCACAAAATCACAATCAATAAGTCCACAGAAGAATACCCTAGAGAAAGGAAATACAAACAAGTTGCCACCAAAAATGGCTGGAAATATGAATCAATGGTCACTAATTTCCCTTAATATCAATGGTCTCAACTCTCCTATAAAA
>PVIH01008714.1:14274-39724 GCA_004025045.1 Sigmodon hispidus
TCCTTCTGTTGCCTACAAGAAACACACCTCAACTGCAAAGACAGACACAGGCTTAGAATAAAGGGTTGGGAAAAGATTTTCCAGTCAAATGGTCCTAAGAAACAAGCAGGGGTTGCAATCCTAATATCTAACAAAGTAGACTTTAAGCTAAAAGCAATTAAAAGGGACCAAGATGGTCACTACTTATTCATCACAGGAACAATTGGTCAAGAGGAGATTTCAATCTTACATATTTATGCTCCTAATATAGGGGCACCAACATATGTAAAAGAAACACTGCTAAAGCTCGAATCCCACATCAATTCTTACACCCTAATAGTGGGAGACTTCAATACCCCACTTTCAACCCTGGATAGATCAACCAGACAGAGCCTCAACAGAAAAATAAGGAGTCTAAATGAGGTTATGATGCAAATGGATCTCATAAATATCTACAGATCCTTCCACCCAAAGGCAAAGAAATATACATATTTCTCAGCTCCTCATGGAACTTTCTCCAAAATTGACCACATAATTGGTCATAAGGCAAATATCAGCAGATACAAAAAAATGGAAATAATCCCTTGTGACATATCGGACCACCAGGGCCTAAAGTTAGAGTTCAACAACATCAACACCCAAAGGAAGCCTACCACCTCATGGAAACTAAACATCAATCAGCTGAATCATCTTTGGGTAAAGGAAGAAATTAAGAAAGAAATCAAAGTCTTCCTAGAATTCAATGAAAATGAATCTACAATGTATCCAAATTTGTGGGACACAATGATAGCAGTCTTAAGAGGAAAATTCATAGCACTAGACGCCTATATGAAAAACCTAGAGAAATCCCACACTAGAGACCTAACAGCGCAGCTGAAAGCCTTAGAACAATTAGAAGTGAACTCACCTAGAAGGAGTAGATGGCAGGAAAGAAACTTAGAGCTGAAATCAATACAATTGAAACAAAAAGAACTATACAAAGAGTCAACTAATCTAAGAGTTGGTTCTTTGAGAAAGTTAACAAGATAGATAAGCCCTTAGCCAAACTAATCAAAAAACAGAGAGAGAGTGTCCAAATCAACAAAATCAGAAATGAAAAGGGGGACATAACAACAGAACCCCAGGAAATACAGAGAATTATCAGGTCATATTTTGAAAATCTGTATTCCACAAAAATTGAAAACCTAGAAGAAATGGACAGCTTTCTGGACAGATACCATCTACCAAAATTAAATGAAGATCAGATTAATTACCTAAACCGGCCTATAACCCTTAAGGAAATTGAAACTGTTATTAAAAACCTCTGCAAAAATAAAAGCCCTGGTCCAGATGGCTTCAGTGCAGAATTCTACCAGACATTCAAAGAAGAATTACTACCCTTACTCCTCAAACTATTTCACACAGTAGAAACTGAAGGAATATTGACAAATTCCTTTTTGAGGCCACAATCACCCTAATACCCAAGCCCCTCAAAGACACTACAAAGAAGGAGAACTACAGACAAATTTCCCTCATGAATATTGATGCGAAAATTCACAACAAAATTGTGGCAAACCGTATACAACAATGCATAAAAGATATCATCCACCATGACCAAGTAGGCTTCATCCCAGAAATGCAGGGCTGGCTTAACATATGAAAAACTGTAAATGTTATCCTTCATATAAACAAATTAAAGGAACAAAACCACATGATCATATCCTTAGATGCAGAAAAAGCCTTTGACAAAATCCAACACTCCTTTATGATTAAAGCCCTGGAGAGATCAGGAATACAAGGAGAATACCTAAATATAATTAAGGCGATTTACAAGAAGCCGACAGCCAGTATCAAACTTAATGGAGAAAAACTCAAAGCAATCCCACTAAAGTCAGAAACTAGCCAAGGATGTCCTCTCTCCCCTTATCTATTCAATATAGTTCTCAAAATTTTAGCTAAAGCAATAAGGGAACAAAAAGAGATTAAGGGCATACAAATTGGAAAAGAAGAAGTGAAGCTATCTCTCTTTGCAGATGATATGATTGTATACATAAGCGACCCACAAAATACTTCCAAGGAACTGCTTCAGCTGATAAACACCTTTTGCAATGTAGCAGGATACAAGATAAATTCAAAGAAATCAGTAGCCCTTCTATACACTAAAGATAGAAGAGCTGAAAAAGAAATAAGGGAAACATTAGCCTTCATATTAGCTACAGATAGTATTAAATACCTTGGAATAATTATAACCAAAGAAGTAACTGACCTATTTGACAAAAATTTTAAATCATTGAAGAAAGAAATTGAAGAGGATATCAGAAAATGGAAAGCTCTCCCATGTTCCTGGATTGGTAGGATCAACATAGTAAAAAATGGCAATTCTACCAAAGGCAATCTACACATTCAATGCACTGCCTATCAAAATCCCAACACAATATTTTTGGAACTTGAAAGAACAATACTCAATTTCATTTGGAATAACAGGAAAGTCAGGATTGCTAAAACAGTTTTACTCAACAAAAGAACCTTAGGAGATATCACCATCCCTGACTTCAAGCTATACCATAGAGCTACAGTAATAAAAACAGCCTGGTACTGGCATAAAAACAGACTTGTGGACCAATGGAATAGAATTGAGGATCCAGACATTAACCCAAAAACCTAGGAACACCTGATTTTTGACAAAGAGGCCCAAAACATTCAATGGAAAAAAGATAGTATATTTAACAAATGGTGTTGGCATAGCTGGGTGGAAGTGTGTAGGAAAATGCAAATAGATCCGAGCCTGTCACCCTGCACAAAACTCAAATCCAAGTGGATCAAAGACCTCAACTTAAACCCAGCCACTTTGAACTTGATAGAAAAGAAAGTGGGAAATACACTTCTTCAAATTGGCACAGGCCACCACTTCCTAAATATAACACCAGTGGCATAGGCACTAAGACCAACAATTTGTTGATCTCCTGAAGCTGGGAAGTGGGATCTCCTGAAGCTGGGAAGCTTCTGCAAAGCCAAGGACACTGTCAATAGCACAAAACACCAGCCTACAGAATGGGAAAAGATTTTCACCAACCCTACAAGTGACAGAGGACTGATCTCTAAGATATACAAAGAGCTCAAGAATTTAGAGCCTAAAACCCTGAACAACCCTATCAAAATTGAGGTACAGATTTAAAAATTGAATTCTCAGCAGAGGAACTACGAATGGCTGAAAGGCACCTGAAAAAGTGCTCTTCATCTTTAGCCATCAGAGAAATGCAAATCAAAACAACAACTTTGAGATACCACCTAACACCTGTTAGATTGGCTAAGATAAAAGGTACAGATGACAGCCTATGTTGGAGAGCATGCAGAGCAAGGAGAACACTCCTCCATTGTTGGTGGGAGTGTAAGCTTGTTCAGTCACTTTGAAATGCAACATGGAGGTTTCTCAGAAAATTGAGAATCAGTCTCCCCAAGGACCCAGCAATACCACTTCTGGGTGTATATTCGAAAGAGGCACATTCACACTCCAAAGGTATTAGCTCAACTATGTTCATAGCAGCATTATTTGTAATAGCAAGAACCTGGAAACAACCTAGATATCCCTCTACTGAAGAATGGATTAACAAACTGTGGTACATCTACACAATGGAATACTACTCAGCAGCAAGAAAAAATGATATCCTCAAATTCGCAGACAAATGGATGGATTTGGAGAATATCCTCTCCTGAGCGAGGTATCACAATTTCAGAGAGATAAGCAGGGCATGTACTCACTCACTAGTGGTCTCTAAAGAAACAAACAAGAAAAAAAAAAAGCCAAACATGCCCAAGCGGCAAACCACAACCTCTGAACATCTTGGGATCAGAAACACCCTGGACTGACCCTTCGAACCCCACTCCAACTCTAGGAATACCAGACTCATTCTTGAGGGAGCAGGGACAAAACTGGATTTGGCCAGGAGTGGAGACTGATCCAAGCATTATTGGGTTAGTGGGACCATAGGACTGTCTGTTCCCTTCCCAGCAAAGGGATGGGGAGTTGCAGAGAAGAGAAATGTCAAGATGTGGTGGGAGGGGAAGGGACCTTGAATGAGGATATACAGGGATGGGAAAAAAGATTTTCAGAGGGAAAGCTGAACACATAGTAAATATATGTGTAGCAATCTTATTTGCATTACCACCCTTGATAAGCCATGCTTATGATTCTTATCCAGTTCATAGTTATTGTTAACTTTTCCTCATTTTAAATTCATGTTACTGTTTTTTTGTTAAATACAATATAAAGAAGGAAAAAAAAGGCATCTCCAGAAACTTAGAATCTTGTGCAAAGCAAAAGACATGGTCAATAAGACAAAATGACAGACTAAAGGGTGAGAAAATATCGTCACCAATTCTACATCTGACAGAGAACTGATCTCTCAAATATATAAATACTTCAAGAAACTGGAGATAAAACTCAAATAACTTAATTAAAAAGTGGGGTACAAAGCTGAATGAAAAATTCTCAACAAAAGAATCTCAAATGAATGAATGACATTTAAAAATTGTTCAGCTTTCCCTTTGAATTTTTTTCCCTCTGAATTTTTTTTCCATCCCTGTATATCCTTATTCAAAGCTGAACACAAAGTAAATATATGTGTAGCAATCTTATTTGCATTATCACCCTTGATAAGTCATGCTGATAATTTTTATCTTCTTTATAGTTATTGTTAACTTCTCAGCATTTTAAATTCATTTTACTGTTTTTCTTGATAAATACAAAATAAATAAAGAAAAAAATTTTCATTATCTTTAATAATAAGGGAAATACAAATCAAAGCAACACAAAGATACTATCTATCAGAATGGCTAAAATCAAAAATACTAATGACTACCTATGCAGGAGAAGTTGTAGAAAAAGAAAAACACTCCTCCATTGCTGGTGGGAATATAAACTTGTACAAGTTCTTTGTAAATCAGTATAGTGGTTTCTTAGAAAACTGAAAAATATACCTAATCAATGATCCAGCAATACTACTATTTTTCATATCCCCAAATAATGTACATTTTACCCAAAGGATATTTGTCCAAATATGTTCATAGCAGCATTATTCATAATAGCCATAACTTGGAAAAAATGTAAATGTTCCACAACTGAAAATGGATTCAAAAATTGTGGTACAACTTATACAATGAAGTACTACTTAGTAACTAAAAAAATGACATTCTGAAATTTGCAGGCAAATGAATGAAACTAGGAAAATCATCATCCTGAGTGAGGTAACACAGACCCAGAATATATGTTATATATTCACTCATAAATAAATTTTAGCTGTAAAGTAAAGGTTACCAGGCTACTGGCTATAATTCTTGAGTAGCTATGTAACAAGAAAATACTTAAGAAAGATATCCATTCTGGAAAGGGGAAACAGATAAGATCTCCTGAGTAAATTGGAACCATAAGGTAGTGGGGGAAAGAGGATGTGGGGAAGTAACATGAGAGAATGAAATGGTTGAGTTAAAGGAGGGACAGAGATGGAGAAAGATCAAAGAGATACCTTGATAGAGGGAGCAACTATGGAGTAGGAGAGAAATCTAGGGCTAGGAAAATACCCAAGTATCCACAAAGATGACCCCAGCTATGTTTCTCATAATAATGGAAAGGGTGCATAAACTGATCTTTTCCTATAATCAACTTGTTGATCACCCTAATTATCATTAAATAATGTTCATCCAGAAAATAATGGAAGCAGATGCAGAGATCCACAACTAAATACTGGGTCAAGCTCTCAGTTCATGAAAAGAGAGGGAGGAGAGAGTATATGAGCAGAGATCTTGATGAGAAAACCCATAGAGACAGCTGACCTGAGCTCACAGACTCTGAACTGATACCTGGGGAATCTCCTTGTGAGTTATCTAGGCCTTCTAGATGTGGATGACAGCTGAATGGCATGGACATTTTATCAATCCTCTGGCAGTAGAAATATGCTTTTTAGAATTTGCAGAAAATGCAGTGTTGGGAATGATGCCTCAGTGGTTAAGCAACTTTACATGCTTAAGTATGAGACAAGGACTTTGTCTCTCCAGTGCTTCAATACATGGCAGTGTGAATGTCTCCCCAACTAAAATTCTCTATTTGGAGAGCAGAGACAGGGGATTATCCTGCAAGCTGGCTAGAGAGATTAGCTAATCAAGATGAGACACACCTTGATATTCAAGGATTGAACAAAGAGGTAAGGTGAAGCAGCCATTGCAGTTTTCTGGCATGAATCCAACCTTTGAATCCACTGGCTGCTGTGGAAGTTAATCTGCAGACCTTGGCCCTGTCCCCAGAATGAATCCAGGTCCTTACATTCCTACCTCTGACTAGTTCCTGAGAGTCCCAATCATTGAACTGTCCTGTCTCTTGTGTCAGGAGGAGCCACACTACTGCTTTTGCCACACTCCAAGCTTGAGGGGGTTGTCTGGGTCTTTTGAAACTTTCCATCCTTCATTCTGGAAATATTCCTTGAGTGTGACAGAATCTGCTGTCCTGGTGTGGAAATGGTGGATTCAGGTAGCTACACAATCAACCTTGATGGTTGTGTGTGTGTGAACAGCAGAATGATATAAGATCCCTTTTATCTGGGTTCCAAGGACCCTAGGTGATATCTCTTAACATAGACCCAGTCTCCTGGTTGAAACCTATGGGGTCAAGGGAGGCACCAGATTCATAGAGGGCCCTGAGTTTAGGCCATAATTCCTTGTGGGCCCACTGAACTACTTGTATAGCATTGAGAAGATCATGGTCATCTAGTTCTGCTAGCAAGTTTGTCTAGAGCTTGGGGATGATGGGGAAGGGGATGCTCAACATAATTTCAAATGAGGTTAATCCCATCTGTTAAGTGTAGTAAAATTATGATGGTAATGTAAATATTTATCCCACCTATGGGTTTAATAAAAGCTGATTGACATAAGGCAAACAGGAAGTGTGGGTAGTCCTACCAGGCTAAGAAAACTTGGGAACATCTCAGAGCAGAGACAGACATCAGACACAGGTGCCAGAGAGTCACTAGAGAGAGCCATCACAGACACAATGAGGAGACGGCAGCAGACACAGAAGAGAGAAGCAGAAATGCTGCTCTGAGAAAAGGTTGTGTTCAGATGAAAAAGCTAGCAAGTTATATGCCAGGGCCCTAGGTCAATCAGCATAAAATACTATGTTTGTATGTGTGATTATTTGATGCTAAGCAGGGCTGAGAGTGCAACTGAACCTTTGGTCAAGGCACAGAAAGTCCAGGCCAGAACCTTTTACAACAGGTAAGGGAAGTTTCTGGCCCTATATAAGCAAAAGAAAGGAGAGCCACCCAGTCTGCATCAGTCTCCAAAGTCAATTTTGTCTGGGTCTTTTTTAGAGTATGGTTCATCTTTTCTATCTGCCCTTAACTTTGGGGTCTATATGCACAATGTAACTTCTAATCCCTCCCCCAAAAAGTGGCTAAATTCTGATTTACCTGGGATGGAAAAGCTGATCCATTATCTGACCCTAATCATAGCAGAAAATCCATACCTGGGCAGGATGTCTTCAAGGATGTGCAGGCCTGAGCTTTCCAGGTGCTGGCCTTTACCTGAGTCTTCCTGTTAGTTCTGTCAGGCTATGTCAGACTGAGCTCTCCCAGCCACTGGTCAACACCTGAGCCTTACTGTCAGCTCTGTCAGGACATGCAGACCTGAGCCTTCCCAGCAACTATAGCACCCTGTGTCTGCCTGTAGGCAACCCCTTGTCTCGGGCCTGGAGTGCTTGGCCCCTCCAAAATGGATCACTAGCCTTGCTGCTGACACTGGCCTGTGCACTCAGCCTGCCTACACACTTACCATCACTCTCCTGTCCAGAGTTCCTGAAAACATGGAAATTATTTTGGACCAATGCACCATATATCATGCCCAAGTGTAAAAATTTCTACCAGGGAGCTTGGACAAACTGAAGAGTGGGGATTTTATTGCAACATACAGAAAATGACAACCTGGGTCAATAACCTAGCTCCATAGTAGCAGGATTAGCCAGAGATGTTTAAAGAAAAACCTATGTAATCATGATGCAACACACCTTGATGTTCCAGGATTGGAAACAAAGAGTATGTGCAACCACCATTGGAGTTTACTGGCATGAATTCAGCCTTTGAATCCATTGGCTACTACAGAAGTTGATTTGCAGACCTGAGCCCATCCTCCAGAGCGAATCCTTGTCCTTACACATACATACATATACAATTGTGTCCATATATATGAGAACATTTACACCGTGCCCACCAGGTATTAAGAGAGGAAAATTAGGAAAGAAATATGTGAAAACAGGATTTGTTTTCTTTTCTTTTAGTGAAGTTTTCAATACCCTACTGGGTGGTTCTGGCTGACTGTGGTACCCAGTGAACACTTTTATAAGTTCACTGCTATTAAAGCTTCTGTGCAGAAATCTGTGACCTTTCCTGAGGAATAAAATGAAGTAGAAAAAGACATAAAATTATATTTCTTCAAAATAAGAAATAATCTGGCAACAGAATTTATACAAAGTATATCAAAACTTTGACTTCTCTTTTTATGTTGGACTGCACCTCTACATTTTTTTCTATGTTATGGTAGTCATTTTAATATTTTTATTTTATATTTCTAAAATAATTTTGAGTCTTTTCCTTTTTTCTTTCATTTTTATATTTCATTTTATATAATGATGGATAAAGAAATAAAACTATTAATTCAAGTTAGCTACATTTTCAGGCTGGATTTCTATTCAGTTATTTTCTAAACTTATTTACCATATCAATAAAACTTTTTAGTTACCTTCTTAATCTATTTTGCAATGTGTAATTAATTTAATATTAAAGAATTTGCACAGATGCTTTGTGTAAAATTTTGTCACTAAGGTTGTGGCCTTATCACTAGTTTTCACTTCTAGAGCTTAAAAAACACTTCACAAGTTTTCAATTTAAAATATAAAACCATGTATTACCTTTATTTTATGTGTATACTTGTTAGTCAGGATGAACGAATGTGTAGTTTATACATGGCAGGGGTCCACAGAGGTTTAAATAAGGCCTATGATCCCCTGAAACGGGATTTACAGATGGCCACATGTCAACACATTGATGCTGAAAATAAAACATGAGTATTTTACAAGACCAAAAGTTTCTCTTAGTCACTGAGCTATTTCTTCAGCTATCAAAAAATCAGCCCTGAATGATACATCTTTATAATGTCTCCTTTGAATATGGCTCAGGGATCATGGTGGGAGGGGAGATGGGAAAATTGTAAGAGCCAGAGCTAGTAAATGAGCCCAAGAAAACAGTATTTTCTGGAAGTTGTTATTGCACAAACAATAATGATGACAGAATGAACAAGACCTGTGCAGGCACAGCACAGATAACGTTCTCAGTATTAGGTCATGATGTTCCACTGCTAGCTGAGGAACAATTGTCATTTGCCAAGAAGTGTGAATCATGTTCCTTTAGTAGCTTGATGCCTATCACATGATTCAAATATGTCCAGGATATGTCTGATGCCTAGAAATATATGGCAAGAACAAAGTGAATTTCACAGTTTACAGAATTTACTTATGCAAGAGGACACAAAGTTCAATGTAGGGAAAGGGGGTAGGAGTGTATATATCTGGTCAGAATTGGGAAAAATAGATCAAAATAATAAAGCACATTATATAAAAGTCATAAAAAATTTAAAAATATTTTAAATGAGTAATTATAATAACCTGCCTACTCACCATATGTAAATTTTATTTTTATTCTTCTGCCATAATGACATTTAACAAAAGTTCACTTAATTTTATGTAATCAATTTTTAATTTTTTTATCTTTATTCTTTTAAAAATAAAAAAAGGCTTTAAATGAGTGCTGAGCTATATTTTTCCAAAGGCAAATCTAGAGTCTATACAATTATATTACTGAGCAAACTTGATAAATCTAATTTTAAAGAAAACATAGTTCATCATATAAAATGTGGAATCATTGAAAATATATGTCCTCTCTTCTTGACATAGGTACCTAAACCATGCAGTTTTCTGAGTGGTGGTTTGTTTGAGTAAATCTCCTATATGATGCTGAAATAAGAAGAGGAGAATAAAAAGAAAATCACTATTAAAAACATTGATAATCCATATCACCTGGTTAAAAAAAATTAAAAGAATTTATAAAACTTTTAGAAGTCCAGTCGGGTTCTGGTTCTGGGACCAGGCTCTGTCTGGGAGCGTGTGTCTACACACTCCATAGCAGACAGAGATAAACTTTGCTGCTAAAACAAGGGAACTTGTGCAGCCACCCCGACTCCAACTGCTCAAACAGAGAAGGACTGAGGACTCTATAAGCCATTCTCAGATACTGCCCAAAGTTGAGGTGGGTTCTTCAGGACCCACCAACTGAATCCCTGCCAGGGAAAATTGTGTTCCGGTTGGGTTCCGGTTCTGGGACCAGATTCTACTAAGCTGCTACGAAGACAAGGGAACTTGTGAGGCCACGCTGCCTACAACTGCTTCTATAGAGAAGGACTGAGGAATTGAAATTCAAACCTCTGCCTAGCGCAGAGTCAGGTATTGAGCAGACCCCTTCCTCAGAGGTGACAAGAGACACACAAGCCTGCTTGCCACAACTGACCAGGAGCCACATAATCATTAACCACTGAAGCCATGGGCAGGCACCAACGCAAAAATATATATAATAATGTAAAGAACAACAAGGTAACTCCAGAAGAAAGTGGCAATTCTACAACTACAAGACCTGAACAGAGCAATGAAGAGGAAATAGAAGGAAGCAACACCAAAAATACCTTTATGATGATCATTGAATCCCTCAAAGAAAATATTAAAAATTCAATTAAAGAAAGAGAAGAAAATACAAATAAAAAATTGGAAGAGATGAACAAATCTATGAAAGAAACATGCCAGGAACTAAAAACTGAAATAGAAGCAATAAGAAAGGCACAAAATGAGACAAAGATGGAAATAGAAAACCTGAAAAAAAAAAAAAAACTGGAACCACAGATAAAAGCATAACCAACAGAATTCAAGAGATGGAAGACAGAATCTGTGAAGTGGAAGACTCAGTAGCTCAAAGAGATATATCTGTCAAAGAAAATACTAAAACCAAAAAAGACATAACACAAAATGTTCAGGAAATCTGGGACACCCTGAAAAGAACTAATTTGAGAAAAATAGGAATAGAAGAAGAAGAAGAAGAAGAAGAAGAAGAAGAAGAAGAAGAAGAAGAAAAAGACCAGCTCAAAGGCACAGATAATGTATTCAATAAAATCTTAGAAGAAAACTTTCCTAACTTGAAGAAGGAAATGCCTATAAAGATATAAGAAGCTTACAGAATGAATTAACAAACTGTGGTACATCTACGCAATGGAGAACTATGCAGCAGTAAGGAAAAATGATATCCTAAAATTTGCAGGCAAATAGATGAATTTGGAGAATATCCTCCGTAATGAGGTATCACAAACCCAGAACGATAAGCAGGGGATGTACTCACTCATTAGTGGACTCTAAACAAACAAACAAACAAAAAAGCAAAAAGCAAAGCATTCCCAAGCTGCAAACCACAACCACTGATCAGCTTGGGATCAGAAACACCTTGGACTAACTCTTTGGATCCCACTCCCTTTAGATGAACACCTGACTCAGTCTTGAGGTTGGGGAAAGAAAACTGGATGTGCCAGGAATGGTGGCTGAACTAAGCAATATTGGCACAGTGGGATCATGGGACTGCCTGCTCCCTGCCCAGGAAGGGGATGGGGAGTTGTGGAGAAGAGAGAAAGACGTGATGTGGTGGGGAAGGGACCTTGAATAAGGATATACAAGCATAGAAAGTGTGACTTCTTTGTTCATAATAATAAAATAAAAGAAATAAAAGAAGAATGTGGTTCTATTTTTATCTATAAGTTAACAGAAACCATGCCAATGCTTATAATATAATTATGGAATGTCAGAAAAAAAATGTAGCTTTGAAAGTTTTTGAATGAATGTTGTTCATTCTATTGTGTATTTTTCAAGTATCGTATTATGTTTGAAGGCAAATAAACTGGACTGAAATGATCATCCTTTAAGAACAACAACAACAAAAAACTTTTAGAAGTCAATTTCTATACTCTTAATAGTATGTTTTACTATTTTTAATAAGCCATTTTTTGGCAAAACTGTAGTAACATATTATGTACCTGCATATATACACAGATATTTATGCATATATAATGTAGTATTTATAAACACTAACTCATTAAGAAATATATTTAATAATAACAGGTGTTTTCTTATACACTTACTTGTTATATAAATGCTCTAAATTTGTCAAACTTTATCTGGGAAAGAAAGAGGTTATTAATTAAATTTACTATATGATAAAGCTAGAAGAACTGATATTTGTATTATTTTCTTCTTAAAATTTATGAAATAAGCAGCAAAGCTGAAAATCCTCAAAGTAAAATGTTATATACAGCTGTTTCTCTACATAACCTTAATTTTCTTAGCTTCCTGAAGTTATAAGCTACTTACACAATGGAAGGAGTCTTGGATAAATTTGGGTTATTTGTAAACTTGGTAATAGCAATGTGTTTGCTCATGATAGGTCTAGAAAGACTTTATTCCATATACCTGCTTAATCTATAGCTCCTGTTACATTTTTCTAAGCCATGGACACCACATGATCTAATGATGAGGGGAAGGTCTTCATGAGAAATGCACACAAGTACACAAACACACACACACATACTCCACAAATGGATCATTTAAATTACATCCAATATCAAAAATACTTTTTAAAAAATTTCAGAAATGGTAAAAGAAACTTTGTACAAACAAGCAGCAAGACCATAATTGTTGTTGCTGCTGTAAGGGAGAAGGGACCTTAAATAAGGATATACAAGCATAGAAAGTGTGAATTCTTTGTTCATAATAATAAAATAAAAATAAATTAAAAAGTCTGAACACAGAAGGATTTACAAATCTCAACCGATGCTGACATACAATATTCATTTAGGGGATAGTTACTGAAATCTGTGGAGTTTCAGGAAGAGATTAAAAGTTGCTTCTGCTATGACACTTTCTTAACTGAAGATAAATAAAAGAGAACCGTAGGCTGAAAGAGATTTAAGGAGAAACCAAATTACCACCATTTTATATAGAATTTCTCATGGTTTTTGGGATTTATGATTTATGACTTAAATGGAAAAGGAAGGGAGCTATGGCTTCCCCTCTGATGACACTGTCTTTTGATAGAGAAAACAGTTGGAAAATGTAAACTGAACTATGATATATTGTGATGTTTGCAAAAACACTGAAGCTTAAAAGAGATTGAGACTTAGAAAATCCTTAAGTAAGTACTCATTGTAACCATGCCTTGTCTATCCACACTTCATATCTAGATCCTCTTCAAATAGTATAAAAATTTAGACATTTGCTCTCAGTTTGGAGTAAAGCTAGAGAAGTATGTTCAACTAAACCAAACTTCTACCCAGGTGGTTGAGATATATTAGCTCTCTGTGCAGATCATATATTAGTGTCTAAAATATGATCGGTATAGAGAGTTATACAGTAAATTTTGAAGAACTAAATTTTATAAGAATATAGTAAGTGAAAGTATGCTTGTTATTTTTTCTTTGTTCTTTTGGTTTTTTGTTTTGTTTTGTTTTTTTCCACATCTCACTTTGGGAAGAATTCAGCAACAAAAAATAAATTGAAAAACACAGTGTTATGGAGATTAAGATAGTTCCTTTTGAAATTAAGAAATACTACTTTGCTTTATTTGGCAAAATTGTATTGGCTATTCTAGGGAGGAACAATGTAAACAAGAACAAACCCTGTGCTCATGTAAAACCAAACTCAGTCTACTAGGAAACACCAGTCTTTGCCTATTAATCAAAGCCTCCTGCTAAACCCTCTCATAGCACTAGGTGAGAAAGAGATGAAATAAAGACTTCCTTCAGTTCATCTATTCTCTAGTTCTTAGTTCTTAGGTCATACCCATTAGGATGTCTGATATTTATCCCCAAAGTTGTTCATTTGTGAAAAGTATTCAAGTGAATAGTGTATACTTGTCTAAAGGATTTCTTTACATAATATTTTTATTTAACCTTTGAGAATTTCATATATCTATACAATATTAATTATATACATAGATTTCTATCTCTTTCTAACTCCCTTTTGAGCCTCTACTGTTCTCTCAACTTCATGTTGTCTCACATTTATTTTTGTGATTTATAACCCTCTGGGTCCAGTTGGTGTAGTTCATTTGTACAGGAGTATGAGACCATGCACTGACACATGGAGCCACATCCCTAAATGAGAGTGACTTTCATATCTCTCAGCAACCATCTATTGCCATTAGCTGCTCTATCAATAGTGAGACTTCAGCAGCCCTTTCTTCATTCATTTTGAGACAAAAACTGTATTTTTATCATGAAAGTAAACCAAAAGTTAAATTCACTTGATGTTATCATCCAAGAAGCAATCTGCTGCAATTTCAATTTAAAGTTATCATTCTGTTTTTCATGTCTGTCTCTATAGGTGAAACAAATAACTATCTGTGAGGTAACCAAAATTGGATAGACTTAAGTGCCAATGGTTTCTTTTAAAAATATTCTATGTCCTTGAAATACACCATTACAAAAGCAATTCACAAACTATGCAAAAGAAAAAATAACTGGGTTCTGATGTGCAAAAGTATTTAGAATGCCAGACTCTCTTGATAGATTTGAATATGTAGTCAGGTTAAAATGAAGTCTAGCATGTCACCATACCTTTATAATTTAGATTTCGTTAAAATACATTTTGTATTTTTTTTGTAGTTTGAAGGATAAATAATTCATTTTGTTCAATTAGTATAAAATAGAGAAACACAACATCTAATGATTCCTTGTCATTCCCTTTCTGATAAATATTTTCAGAGCTACCATAGTTTAAATTCTATAATAACCTTGCATAATGATAGAAAAATATTCTGTTATATATATCTCTAATATTATTTTCCTAAGTAAAATATCAATACTAGTTTTTTATAGGCACCCTCATACCTAACATTATAATTTTCTCCACTCTACATTTAAAAACCTCAGCACTCTAAATTTCATTTCAGATATAAATTTAAGTGCCAATAAAATAGACTATAAATATATTAAAAATAAAAGGGAAATTTTACATATTTGTTTCAATTTAGATAAACTCAAAAGGAAAATAAAACAGATTTTATTTTTTTCTTCTTTATTTATTTTGTATTTATCAAAAAAACAGAAAAATGAATTTAAAATGCTGAAAAGTTAGCAATAACTATAAAGAGGATAAGAATCATAAGCATGACTTATCAAGGGTGATAGTGCAAATAAAATTGCTACACATATATTTACTTTGTGTTCAGCTTTCCCTCTGAATTTTTTTTCCATCCCTGTATATCCTTATTCAAGGTCCCTTCCCACTCCCACCACATCAGGTCATTTTTCTTCTCCGCAACTCCCCATCCCCTCCCTGGACAGGGAGCAGACAGTCCTATGGTCCCACTGACCCAATAATGTTTGGATCAGTCTCCACTCCTGGCCAAATCCAGTTTTGTCCATCCTCCCTCAAGAGTGAGTCAGGTGTTCCTATAGTTGGACTGGGGTTTGAATGGTCAGTGCAGGGTGTTTCTGATCCCAAGCTCTTCAGTCTTTGTAGTTTGCAGCTTGGGCATGCTTGGCTTGTTTGTTTGTTTAGAGACCAATAGTGAGTGAGTACATCCCCTGCTTATCTTTCTGAGAGATTGTGATACCTCACTCAGGAGGATATTCTCCAAATCCATCCATTTGCCTGTGAATTTTAGGATATCATTTTTTCTTGCTGCTGAGTAGTATTCCATTGTGTAGATGTACCACATTTTGTTAATCCATTCTTCAGTTGAGGGACATCTAGGTTGTTTCCAGTTTCTTGCTATTACAAATAATGATGCTATGAATATAGTTGAGCTAATACCTTTGGAGTGTGAATGTGCCTCTTTAGGGTATAAACCCAGAAGTGGTATTGCTGGGTCCTTGGGGAGATTGAGTCTCAATTTTCTGAGAAACCGCCATACTGCATTCCAAAGTGGCTGAATAAAATTACACTCCCACCAACAATGGAGGAGTGTTTCCCTTGTTCCACATCCTCTCCAACATAGGCTGTCATCTGTGCCTTTTATCTTAGCCAATCTAACAGGTGTTAGGTGGTATCTCAAAGTTGTTTTGATTTGCATTTCTCTGATGGCTAAAGAGAAGAGCACTTTTTCAGGTGCCTTTCAGCCATTCATAGTTCCTCTGCTGAGAATTCCCTTTTTAGATCTGTACCCCATTTTTTGATATGGTTATTCAAGGTTTTGGGCTCTAAATTCTTGAGCTCTTTATATACCTTAGAAATCTGTCCTCTATCACTTGTAGGGTTGGTGAAAACCTTTTCCCATTCTGTAGGCTGGCGTTTTGTCTTATTGACAGTGTCCTTGGCTTTGCAGAAGCTTCCCAGCTTCAGGAGATCCCAATTATTGATTGTTGGTATTAGTGTCTGTGCCACTTGTGTTATGTTTAGGAAGTGTTCGCCTGTGCCAATTTGTAGAAGTGTATTTCCCACTTAATTTTCTATCAAGTTCAAAGTGGTTGGGTTTAAGTTGAGCTCTTTGATCCACTTGGATTTGAGTTTTGTTCAGAATGACAGGCTCAGATCTATTAGCATTTTTCTACACACTTCCATCCAGCTATGCCAACACCATTTGTTAAATATACTATTTTCCATTGAAAGTTTTGGGGCTCTTTGTCAAAGATCAGGTGTTCATAAGTTTTTGGGTTAATGTTGGGATCCACAATTCTATTCCATTGGTCCACAAGTCTGTTTTTATGCCAGTAGCAGACTGTTTTATTACTGTAGCTCTATAGTATAGCTTGAAGTCAGGGATGGTGATACCTCCTGAGGTTCTTTTGTTGAGTAAAATTGTTTTGGCTATCCTGGCTTTCCTGTTATTCTAAATGAAATTGAGTATTGTTCCTTCAAGTTCCAAAAATACTGTGTTGCGATTTTGATGGGCAGTGCATTGAATTTGCAGATTGCCTTTGGTAGAATTGCCATTTTTACTATGTTGATCCTACCAATCCAGGAACATGAGAGAGCTTTCCATTTTCTGATATCCTCTTCAATTTCTTTCTTCAATGATTTAAAATTTTTGTCAAATAGGTCTTTTACTTCTTTGGTTATAGTTGCTCCAAGGTATTTAATACAATTTGCAGCTAATGTGAAGGGCAATGTTTCCCTTATTTCTTTCTCAGCTCTTCTATCTTACTGTATAGAAGGGCTACTGATTTCTTTGAGTTAATCTTGTATCCTGCTACATTGCTGAAGGTGTTTATCAGCTGTAGCAGTTCCTTGGAAGAATTTTGTGGGTCACTTAAGTATACAATCATATCATCTGCAAATAGAGATAGCTTCACTTCTTTTTTCCAATTTGTACCCCTTAATCTCTTTTCGTTCCTTTATTGTTTTAGTTAAAACTTCAAGAACTATATTGATTGAATAGATAAGGGGAGAGAGGACATCCTTGTCTAGTTCCTGACTTTAGTGGGATTGCTTTGAGTTTTTCTCCATTAAGTTTAATACTGGCTGTCAGCTTCTTGTAAACAGCCTTAATTATATTTAGGTATTCTCCCTGTATTCCTGATCTCTCCAGGGTTTTAATCATAAAGGAGTTTTGGATTTTGTCAAAGGCTTTTTCAGCATCTAAGGATATGATCATGTGTTTTTGTTCCTTTAGTTTTTTTATATGATGGATAACATTTACAGTTTTTCGTATGTTAAACCAGCCCTGCATTTCTGGGATGAAGCCTACTTAGTCGTGGTGGATGATATCTTTTACATTGCTGTATACGGTTTGCCAAAATTTTGTTGAGAATTTTTGCATCAATATCCATGAGGGAAATTGGTCTGTAATTCTCCTTCTTTGTTGTGTCTTTGAGTGGCTTGGATATTAGGGTGATTGTGGCTTCATAAAAGGAATTTGGTAATATTCCTTCAGTTTCTACTATGTGAAATAGTTTGAGGAGTAACGGTAGTAATTCTTCTTTGAATGTCTGGTAGAATTCAGCACTGAAACCATCTGGACTAGGGCTTTTATTTTGGGGATATTTTTAATGACAGTTTCAATTTCCTTAAGGGTTATAGGCCTGTTTAGGTAATTAATCTGATATTCCTTTCATTTTGGTAGGTGGTACCTGTCCAGAAAGTTGTCCATTTCTTCTAGGTTTTCTATTTTTGTGGAATAGAGATTTTCAAAATATGACCTGATAATTCTTTTTATTTCCTGGGGGTCTGTTGTTATGTCCCCTTTTTCATTTCTGATTTTGTTGATTTGAATACTCTCTCTCTGTTTTTTGCTTAGTTTGGCTAACGGCTTATCTATCTTGTTAACTTTCTCAAAGAACCAACTCTTAGATTCATTGATTCTTTGTATTGTTCTTTTTGTTTCAATTTTATTGATTTTAGCTCTAATTTTGATCATTTCCCACTGTCTACTCCTTCTAGGTGAGTTAGCTTCTAATTGTTCTAAGGCTTCCAGCTGCACTGTTAGGTCTCTAGTGTGGGATTTCTCTAGGTTTTTCATATAGGCATCTAGCGCTATGAATTTTCCTCTTAAGACTGCTTTCATTGTGTCCCACAAGTTTGGATACACTGTAGATTCATTTTCATTGAACTCTAGGAAGACTTTGATTTCTTTCTTAATTTCTTCCTTGACCCAGAGATGGTTCAGCTGAGTGATGTTTAGTTTCCATGAGTTGGTAGGCTTTCTTTGGGTTTTGATGTTGTTGAACTCTAACTTTAGGCCCTGGTGTTCCGATATGTTACAAGGGATTATTTCCATTTTTTTGTATCTGTTGATATTTGCTTTATGACCAATTATGTGGTCAGTTTTGGAGAAAGTTCCATGAGGAGCTGAGAAATATGTATGTTCCTTTGCCTTTGGGTGGAAGGTTCTGTAGATATCTATGAAATCCATTTGCATCATAACTTCTTTTAGACTCCTTATTTCTCTGTTGAGGCACTGTCTGTTTGATCTATGCAGGGTTGAACGTGGGGTACTCAAGTCTCCAACTCTTAGGGTATAAGAATTGATGTGGGATTCGAGCTTTAGCAGTGTTTCTTTTACATAAGTAGATGCCCCTATATTAGGGGCATAAATATTTAAGATTGAAATCTCCTCTTGATCAATTGTTCCTGTGATGAATAAGTAGTGACCATCATGGTTCCCTTTAAATGCTTTTAGCTTAAAGTCTACTTTGTTAGATATTAGGATTGCAACCCCTGCTTGTTTCTTAGGATCATTTGACTGGAAAATCTTTTCCCAACCCTTTATTCTAAGCCTGTGTCTGTCTTTGCGGTTTAGGTATGTTTCTTGTAGGCAACCGAAGGATAGCTTCTGTTGTTGTATCCATCTTGTTAGTGTGTGATGTTTTATAGGATAGTTGAGACTATTGATATTAAGGGAAATTAGTGACCAATGATTCATATTTCCTGGCATTTTTGTTGGCAACTTGTTTGTATTTCCTTTCTCTATGGTATTCTTCTGTGGACTTATTGGTTTTTTGTGATTTCATGCATGTATCTGGGGTCCTTAGGTTGGAGTTTTCCCTCTAATAGTCTCCGTAGTGCTGGACTGGTAGATAGATATTTTTTCAGTCTGACTTTGTCCTGAAAGAGCTTGTTTATTCCATCTATGATAATTGATAATTTTCCAGGATATAGTATTCTAGTTTGGCAGCCATGCTGTTTTAACATCTATATAACTTCTAACCAAGTCCTTCTAGCTTTCATCGTTTCCACTGAGTAGTCAGACATTATTCTAATGGGTCTGCTTTTATATGTGAGTTGGCCCTTTTCTTTGTTGTGTATGTTTTATGGCTTGATTATAATGTGGTGTGCTGACTTTTTTGGTTCATATCTATTTAGTGTTCTGTAAGCTTCTTGTATCTTTATAGGCATTTCATTCTTCAGGTTAGGAAAGTTTTCTTCTATGATTTTATTGAAAACATTATCTGTGCCTTTGAGCTGGTATTCTTCTCCTTCTTCTATTCCTATTATTCTCAAATTAGGTCTTTTCATGGTTTCCCAGATTTCCTGAACATTTTACGTTATGGCTTTTTAGTTTTACTATTTTCTTTGACTGATATATCTATTTGAACTACTGAGTCTTCCTTTTCAGGGATTCTACCTTCCATCTCTTGAACTTTGTTATGCTTGTTTCTATGGTTCCAGCTTTTTTCTTCAAGTTTTCTATTTTCATCTTTGCCTCATTTTGTGCCTTTTTTATTGCTTCTATTTCAGCTTTTATTTCAGCTTTTAGCTCCTGGCATGTTTCTTTCATATATTTGTTCATCTCTTCCAATTTTTTGTTTGTATTTTCTTCTATTTCTTTATGGATTTTTTTCATATCTTCTTTGGGAGCTTTGATGATCATCAAAAAGGAATTTTCGGTGTTGCTTCCTTCTGTTACCTCTTCATTGCTCAGTTTAGGTCTTGTATTTGTAAGATCGCCACTGTCTTCTGGAGTTACCATGTTGTTCTTTGTATTATTATGTAATTTTTTGCACTGACGTTTGCCCATGGCTTCAGTGGTTCACGATTTGATGGCTCCTGGTCAATTGTGGCACTCAGGCTTGTATGCCTCCTGTCACCTCTCTGGGCAGGGTCTCAGTCTGTCTCTCAGGGACCCCTGTAGTTGCTAGTTCACTCAGTTCGAGGTGGCAGTGGGTAGGCATGCAAATTCCCTCAGCCGGAGCTCTGGGTATGGTGAAAGGCAGAGCTTATCTGCCCCTGCTCCAGAGTAAAGCTTACAGAACACCAAATAGATTATCATATAGATATGGTGGTACTGACCACATGGAGGGTTAGTTGTTCTTTCTCATATAAACTTCTGTGGAAACAATGCTAAGTATTCAGTTAGAGCCTCCAGGTCACTCAGGCATAATTTATAATGTCCTATTTATGTATCTTTTTCTCTTCAAACTCCCCACTCTCAGAGAATCTCTAACAAACAAAAGATCCAGTTCAATATTCTTGGCAGTGACAGCAGTTATTGTCTGAAGCTACTAGGTGCCCAAGTCTCTTCCTGTATTATTAAGTTTTGATCATAGTTAAGGACAAACTCAGCTGTGACAGACATGTCATCACCCATCTTCTACAAACTTTCTAAGCTCCCTGTTTTAGTTCAGGCATGTGGTTTCTCTGACTCAATCTCTGGGACTGGAGAATCCACTCAAGAGTTGTTTTTCTTAAATAAACCTGTTCTTATAATTTTTATAGCTTGATCTGTCTTAATGTGTAGATGAAGAACCCTATTTTTGGGATACAGAAGACCTTTTATTCAGGACAACAATAAATGGTAATCCTGAATTTGGAAAGCTTATGTAAGGCAAAAGACACCTTCAGTCAAAAAAAGAACAACCTGCAGACTGGAAATTTGTTTTTTAACAACTCCACAACTGATAGTGGTCTAATGCCTAATATGTAAAATATAAGTAACTCAAGAAATTAAATATCAAAACACAACCCAGTTAAGAATGGAGTGCTGATCTAACAGATTTCAACAGTGGAATGTCAAAGAATGAGAAACACTTGAAAAATGTTCAACATCTTTAGCCATCAGGAAGATGCAAATATAAACTACTTTGAACATTCTTGTTGCAAATACTAGAACTGTAGAGATAATTATTAACACAAATGACAGCTCAAATTGGTGAAGGTGTGGAATTGGGGGAAATACCCCTCCATTGCTGGTAGGAGTCCAAACTGTGCACAGTAATTGTGTATATCTACATATGTAAAAATGTAGATTTACATAATTACTGTTATAATATATATTATTACATAATATATATTATGTAAAAATATGTAATATGTAATGTAATTATATATTATATAATATAATAGTTCCTTAAAAAATTAGGATTCTCTGTACCTCAAAACCTAGCTATAACACTCTCATATATATTCTTATAGGATACTCTACCGTGCCACAAATATGCTTGCTCAGCTATGTTCATTGAGTCTTTACTTATACTAGTCATAAGTAGAAACAAATTAGATGTCCCTCAATTGAAAATGGATAATAATATTTTAGTACATTTACATAACAGTATTACTTTGATATTAACAATAAGAACATCATAAAATTTGTAGGCAAATTGGTACAACTAGAAGAACATCATCCTGACTGAGGTAATTCAGAACCAGGAAATGTAATAATGTATATATTTGCTTATAATTTCATTATTATTTTTTATTGTTTTTTGGAAATCAATATCAAACATTAAATAAAAAAGAAAAACATTCAGAAGCAATAATAAAAAATGTTATACAGTAATAAAATTTATCTTTTCTCTAAAGCATATGAAACATAAAAAAACTAAAGCTTCTCAAGCCAGGTTAGGCTCAGCTAAAGATAAAGAAAGCACAGTAAATCATAGGTAATGGCCACAGATATACCATGGCCATCACAAATTTCTGCTAAGCAATCCTTGTTTGTTTGGTTTTTTTTGTGTGTGTGTGTATGTGTGTATGTATATATGTGTGTAAAATCACTTTATTCACCCATCATCTTTCAATGAAGAAAGAATGTTTTTGCTTAAAGTCCACTAATGAGTGAGTACATCCCCTACTTATCCTTTTGTTTTGTGAGCCCTTGCTCAGGAGGATATTCTCCAAATCCATCCACTGGCCTGCAAATTTTAGGATATCATTGGTTCTTACTGCTGAGTAGTACTCCATTGTGTAGATGTACCACAGTTTGTTAATTCATTCCTCAGTTGAGGGGAAATTAGGTTGTTTCCAGGTTCTTGGTATTACAAATAGTGCTGCTATGAACATAGTCGAGCTAATGCTTTTGGAGTGTGAATATATGTCTTTAGGGTATATGCACAATAGTGGTATTGCTGGATCCTTAGGGAGATGGATTCCCAGTTTTCTAAGAAACCTTCATATTTCATTTCAGAGTGGCTCAGCAAGTTACCCTCCCACCAACAATGGAGGAGTTTTCCCCATGCTCTGCATCCTCTCCAACATAGGCTACCATCTAGGTTTTTCCTCTCTTTATTAATTTTTATAAGAAAAATTTAAAATCATAACTTGAATGGGCATTAACCAGGAGTGTCTTGTCTGGCAGAGGGAACCTTCTGTGGCTCAATAACATTTCCTATACATATTGCAGAGTCAATAACCTGAGTCAACATAACTCTGCCTGATGACGCCTGACTCCACCTACAATCCTGGGATCTCTTGGAGAAGCTGTAACTTTCAATGGTCGCCACACCTTCATAGAAGGGAGAGGAGGAATAAGAAGACATGCACCCAAAAGAATAAGTCCTATCTGCCAAAGAACTTCAGCAGGTCCACACTCCCAACGAAAAAGCAACCAGCATTACAATCTAAGCAAAATTAGCATTAAAAGACAAGCTCCTAGGTTCCTGCTGCTCTGAGCTGTCAGCATCAGCCAGTGGAAGGACCCAGGAGACTGCTGTCCAGGAGTGTCCTTGGTGTGGACCAACCAAGCAGGCCTCCAAATAGGATTGTCTGGATCCTGTGGATTAAACTCAAACTGACCCTCTCCCGCACAACAGAACCGAGTCTCTTCTATGTGAAGTGCCAGATTTTTTCATTTATCCTGAGGCAAGGCTATGTTGCTAAGCCTCCAATATCTATCAGCTGCAGTACGTGACTGAGAATCCACAGTTAAAATTTTTAAATATAAAAAAATGAAGGATAATAGTCTTTGGGCATGGCAGCATTCTCTCCCTTCTTAGTTTTAAAAGGAAAAAAACCTTTAATGTGCAATGAGCATATTCCACAATAGTCAGACACATAAAAATTATAAGGACTCTCAGTCTTCCGCACAAAATTTGGCAAAACTTCATCCTTTTTATTTCTTTTGGGAATCCCATAAACAATGGCTTTTTAACATCCTTAGCCTTTCCCCCATAATGTGCAGAGGCAAAAAAATAAGATGGAAATAAGTATCACAGAAACATGGACATAGGCCGTCTTTCCAAAGAAAGAAATATGAGTAACATTGACCTGCCAAATATGTTTAGAAGCAATGCCCCAAGGAGTCATTCCAAAATAGGTTACTGACAGAAATTCTGTACACATAGGACACTGTTTGACTTTTTGAGTGACTTGGTTCTTTGTGATCTTGAAATGAAATTTCAAAGATGCAGCACTAAGACAAAATCTCTCATGGGCTTGAAATGCATTATCAAATGCGTTAAACATAATATGTTGATGCAGTAAACTGCCTCATTGCCTCACTAGAAAAGTCAGAATGAGCCCACAAATATCCCACATAGAGTAGCTGAGTTCTGTCTCACAAAAGCCCTTATTTTTAATAAAGGCTGACACACTTTACTCTCAGGTGCAATATAACTAGCTGTTTCTAATGGGACAAGAATCCCTGCCACATATTGACTATTAGTGGACAGATTAAATGGTTCAGAATGATATGTGTGGTGATAGTTATTGCTTAATCTTGCTATCTCTTGTTTTGTTGTTATCTCTTAGAGGGATGCTGTTTTACAGTGAGAAACACAAAGGGAGTAATTATGGAGAGGAGATTTGGTGATGACCTAGGAAAAGTAGAGGAACAGGAAACTTTATTCAGGATATATTATATAAAAAAGAATCTGTTTTCAATAAGATGAAAATATAAAAAAATGTAATTCATAAAATTACTCTCTCAACTTTTATTCAATTTAACATTGAGAGATCTAGTGAGAATTGTTAGTAAAGGATTAAAAATAAAAATACTTCATTCTAGGATATCGTTTTTTCTTACTGCTGAGTAGTATTCCATTGTGTAGATGTACCATAGTTTGTTAATCCATTCTTCAGTAGAGGGACATCTAGGTTGTTTCCAGGTTTTTGCTATTACAAATAATGCTGCTATGAACATAATTGAGCTAATACCTTTGGTATGTAAATGTGCCTCTTTAGGGTACACACCCAGAAGTGGTATTGCTGGGTCCTTGGGAAGATTGAGTCTCAATTTTCTGAGAAACCTCCATATTGCATTCCAAAGTGGCTGAACAAGCTTACACTCCCACCAACAATGGAGGAGTGTTCCCCTTGCTCTGCATCCTCTCCAACATAGGCTGTCATCTGTGCTTTTTATCTTAGCCAATCTAACAGGTGTTAGGTGGTATCTCAAAGTTGTTTTGATTCGAAGGCAAATGGATGGATTTGGAGAATATCCTCCTGAGCGAGGTATCACAATCTCAGAGAGATAAGCAGGGCATGTACTCACTCACTAGTGGTCTCTAAAGAAACAAACAAGAAAAAAAAGCCAAACATGCCCAAGCGGCAAACCACAACCACTGAACAGCTTGGGATCAGAAACACCCTGGACTGACACTTCAAACCCCACTCCAACTATAGGAATACCAGACTCATGCTTGAGGGAGGGGGGACAGAACTGGATTTGGCCAGGAGTGGAGACTGATCCAAACATCATTGGGTCAGTGGGAG
>PVIH01008714.1:39824-73607 GCA_004025045.1 Sigmodon hispidus
AAATGTCAAGATGTGGTGGGAGGGGGAAGGGACCTTGAATGAGGATATACAGGGATGGGAAAAAAAAATTTCAGAGGGAAAGCTGAACACATAGTAAATATATGTGTAGCAATCTTATTTGCATTACCACCCTTGATAAGCCATGCTTATGATTCTTATCCTCTTCATAGTTATTGTTAACTTTTCCTCATTTTAAATTTATGTTACTAGTTTTTTTGTTAAATACAAAATAAAAAAAAGAATTTGAATTTTTAAAAGAAAATACTTCATTCTCCAGTTGAGAAACATCTAGGTTTATTCCAGATTCTTCAAATAATCTTGCAATGAACATAGTTGAACTAATGGCCTAAAAATGTGCAACTTTTGGGTATATGCCCAACAGTGGTATTTTGTGTTGCTGAATCCTTGGGGAGATTGATTCCTAGATTTCTAAGGAACCACTGTATTGCATACCAGAGTGACTGTTAAGTTTATATTCCCACCAACAATGGGGGAGTGCTTCCCTTTCCCTGCATCCTCTCCAGCATAGGCTAATCTGTGTCTTTTATCTTAGCCAGTCTGACAGGTGTAAGGTGGTGTCTCAAGGTTGTTGTGATTTGCCTACCTCTGATGGATAAAGACGTTGAGCACTTTTTCAAGTGCCTTTCAGCTACTGGTAATTTTTCTACTGAGAATTCCCTTTTTATTTCTGAATCTCATTTTTTAATTGGATTATTCAGGGTTTGGGGACCTAGTTTCTTAAGTTCTCTGTATATGTTAGAGATCAGTTCACTGTCATTTGTAGTGCTGATGAAGATCATTTTCCATTTTGTAGGCTGTAGTTTTGTCTTAATAACTGTGTCCTTGGCCTTACAATGCTTCTCTGTTTCAGATGGTCCCACTTATTGATTGTAGTTCTTAGTGTCTGTGCTACTGATGTCACATTAAGGAAGTAGCCACCTGTACCAATGTGTTGAAGGTCATTTCCCACTTTCTTTTCTATTGAGTTCAGTGTATCTCAATTTAATTGAGATCATTGTTTTTTACCCTTCCTTTTTTGTTTTTATTTTCATTTCTATTTTTCAAATTCTAATTTAGTTCAAAAATAAAAACATTTAAATTTTTTTATTCAATTTAATTGTAAAATTTAAAGGAAGTAGATGTATTTTTATATTCATAGTATATAATAACATGAAATCAAGTGGAAGAAAATGATATAATCACTATTGAGTTTGAAGAAGGAACAAAGTGCTTTTTAATTTAAAACTGACCAGGACCAGATGTATTAGTTACAGAATTCTAATGACTCTCAAAGAAAAGTAAACAACAGTGTTACTCATGTTAATTCATCTTTGCTCTACTTGGATTTGAGTTTTTTGAAGAGTGATAGGTTTTAGAAATATTTGTGTTCTTCTACATACTACCATCCAGGTATGCCAATGCCACTTGTTGAAGATACTATATTTTTCCCTTAAATTTTTTGGCCTCTTTGTTAAAAATCAGGTGTCTATGGATGTGTGGGTTAATATCAGGGAATTTTATATCATTTACTGATCCATAAATCTATTTTTATGGCAGTATCATGCTGTTTTTATTCAGAAATATTCAGAACCAAAAGAATATCACATCTATTGGTAACTCTATGTGGTAAAATTTTTCTTCTTAATCACTGTCTTTAATTACAAGATAAGTTGAAGTCCCAAATAAATTATAAATTAAAACTGGCTTTGTACTTGGAGTGTGGCTCTCTCTTTCTCTAAACCTGAGAATTTTTTGAAGGAAAATTTATTTATTAAAGGAAAAATGCAAAATCTCTGTACTATATCAGAAGAACCACCTGATATGGGACAGAAGAATGACTAAAAAGAAGGGACATTTCTATTGTCACTAATCTTAATCTGAATAAAAATGTATGCATTTAGCTTTCTATAGATTGTGTTAGATTTTATTCTTTTAACTGTTTTCTGCAGTGATCCACGACAATGCCTAATTGTAAACTGGAATTATCCAAAAGGAAGATGGGGCCCACTATGGACTATGACAAAGGCACCAGACTGACAAACATCAACCAAAGATCATATTGGCCTAAAAACAGCATAGGACATTTTCAAGGTGGCTAGCTGAGATGAACCAGTTTCACAGACTACTCAAGCCAGGACCTGAGACAAGCCATGCACTTTCCTGCTGTAATGGGACTGGATAACAAATGATACAGCTACACATTTCAGGACTTGACAATCAATAATACTTTTGAGGCTCCCTTAAAGATGCCACTTACCCTCAGATAGCAGGAAGTAAATTTAAGGACATGATGCACACATTCCCAAGAGTAGGTTTGGTGGTTATGGATGATTGTTGTTTAGAGTAATTGGTTAAAAATTGTTATTGGTTATGGTTAGAAAAAAGCTAAACAGGAGAGATTAGACTTAGAGTTCTTATTAAAAAAAACAAGAGAGAGAAAAAGGGATACAGATATAGTAGGAAATAAGGGTAGATTATTTAACCTACTTAAAAAAAGAAATTAAGAGCTTTAAATATTTTACATTAGATTTGATTTTTCATATATTGCATACAAATTGTATATATTAATATAAAGTTGAGATTAATTTTGTCACTGTAGATATATTCCTATTTCTTCAAGGTATTATATATTATATTATATTATATTATATTATATTATATTATATTATATTATAAGATAGTTAATAGGTATAGTTATCTAGTTACAGTTTTAAGAAAAGTTAAAGTAAGTTTGAGAGACATTAAAATATAGTTTTGAGTGTGTAATACAAGTTAGATACAAAGTGAATTAGGTACAATCCTTTGGATTCACCAAAATAGGATAAACAATGGAATACTTTCTTTGAATCTGTCAATTGTTAAAAAACTGGACATTCCTTATATAATTATTGTTTGTATATTATTATATATAATTATTGTGCCTATTGTATATGTTCTTTCCTAAGTTAGTTATAACTTTCTTTTTCATTTTCGACACAAAAGAAAATATATGGATATATATAACCCATTTAATAAAACCTGAATACTGGGAAGAGAACACCCAGCAAAATCCTAAGCAGACAGTTCAGGAAATCCTTAAACCTTGAATACAAAGATAAACAGCTGAGTCAGTCACACACACCTTTAATCTTAGAACAGGTAGAGCCTGGAGTGATGACCTCCACCCTTGATCTCACAACTCTAGAGATAGAACTTCTTCCGTTCTTTGAGTTCAAGGCTACATGCCTTTAATCCTAACCTGGATGGGTATATAAGGGATTGTAGAAACCCAGAGAGAACAGAAGCACTGGCAGAATTGTCTGGCAGAAGCAACCAGGAGTGAGGCTGAGGAAGTTGCAAAAAAGTTGGGTGAGAATTGACTGTGTTGCTTCCTTTCTCTTATATTTCCGCCTTCCCCTGATAATTGGCTCTGAGTATCATTTGTGATACTACAGATAGGTCTATTACTTCTTTGGTTAGAGTTGTGTCAAAACATTTAATGTTACTCGCATCTACTAAAATAGGTGATATTGCCCTTCTTTCTTTTTCTTTTTTATTATGATTAAACTCATATATTTATCTGTGTATGTCCTTTTTCAAGCTCCCTTACCCCTCCCACCCCTTCCAGTTACTCTCTCTTCTCCATATCACTTTATCTCCTCCTGCTCCTCAACTGAAGAATGGATAAACAAACAGTGGTACATCTGCACAATGGAGTACTACTCAGCAGTAAGAAAGCATGATATCCTAAAATTTGCAGGCAAATGGATGGATTTGGAGAATATCCTCCTGAGCAAGGTATCACAAACCCAGAAAGATAAGCAGGGAATGTACTCACTCATTAGTGGACTCTAAACTCACTCATTAGTGGACTCTAAGCAAAAAGCAAAGCATGTCCAAGCTGGAAACCAAAAACACTGAACACCTCAGACCCACACCTTGGATGTCACTCCCTCCAGAGGAATACTTGATGCAGTCTTGAAGTTTGGGGTGAGGAAAGCACATCTGCCAGGAGTGGATGCTTAACTAAGACAAATAGGAAACTTGGGACCTCAAAGGCACTTGAAAACGTGCTCAACATCTTTAGCCATCAGAGAAATGCAAATCAAAATAACTTTGAGATACCACCTGACACCTGTCAGATTGGCTAAGATAAAAGACATAGATGGCAACCTATGCTGGAGAGGGTGTGGAGCAAGGGGAACACTTCTCCATAGTTGTTGGGAGTGTAAGCTTGTTCAGCCATGCTGGAATGCAGTATAGTGGTTTCTCAGAAAACTGGAAATTTATCTCCTCAAGAATCCAGCAATACCACTACTGGGTATATGCCCTAAAGATGCACATTGGCACTCCAATGGCATTAGCTCAACTATGTTCGTAGCAGCATTATTCATAATAGGAAGAACATGGAAACAACCTAGATGCCCTTATTTCTTTTTCAGCCCTCTTATCCTTAGTGTATATAAGAGCTATTGATTTCTTGGAGTTAATGTTGTACCCTGCTATATTGCTAAAGATGATTATTAGTTGTAGGATTTCCTTGCTAGAATTTTGGTGTGTTGTATATGAATACAAACATATCATCTGCACAAAGAGACAGTCTGACTTCTTTCTTTCCAATTTTTATTCTGTTGACATACTTTTGTTCTGTTATTGCTTTAGATAGAACTTCAAAAACTATATTGAATATATGAGTAGAGAGAGAACAGCCTTTTCTTACTCCTCATTTTAGTGGGATTGCTTTAATTTTTTTTCTCCATTTAGTTCTAGTTTGTCTCTCAGTTTGCTGTATATCACTGCCATTATATTTAGGTAGTTAAACTCTATTGCTGATCTCTCCAGATCCTTTATCATGAAGGTGTTGTGGATTTTGTCAAAGGCTTTATCAGCATCCAATAAGATGATCATGTGATTTTTTTCTTTTGGTTTGTTTATAGAATGGATGACATTCAGTCTTTCATGTGTTTCATTTCATCTCTTCATATCTGGGATGAAGCCCACTTTATTCTGGTTGATGAATTTTTTTGATATGTTGTTGAATTTGGCTTGCCAGAACCATATTGTGTATTCTTGCATCAATATTCATTGTGTATTCTTGCATCAATATTCATGAGGTGATTGTTCTTTATTTTTCTTTCTTTGTTGCATTTTTGAGTAGCTTGGGCGTCAGAGTTATTGTGGTCTCATAAAAACAGTTCATCAATATTTCTTCCATTTCTACTGTATGGAACAGTTTGAGGAGTATTGATTTTAGTTCTTCTTTGAATGTTCTGAAGAGTTATGCACTGAAACCATCTGGTCCTGGGCTTTTTTTTTTTCCCCTTAGGTGACTTTTAACAACAGGTTCAAATACTTTAGGAATTATAGGCCTATTTAGGTCTTTAATCTGATCATGATTTAATTTTGGTAAGTAGTATCTGTTGAGAAAGCTGTTCATTTCTTTTAGGCTTTCTATTTTAGTGGAATATAGATTTTCAAAGTATGACCTGATAATTCTCTAGATTTCCATGGTGTCTGCTGTTATGTCCTCCTTTTTGTTTCTGATTCTATTAATTTGAATACTCTTGCTCTGCCTTTTGGTTTGTTTGGATGAGAGTTTTCCTATCTTGTTGACTTGCTCTTTGATTCTTCGTATTATTCTCTTTGTTTCTATCATATTGATTTCAGCCTTATATTCGATTATTTTCTGCCATCTACTCCTAGTTGAGTTTGTTTCTAATTGTTCTAAAGCTTTCAGCTGTGCTGTTGGGTCTCTTGTTTGAAATTTCTCTAGGATTTTTATATAGGCATTTACTTCTATAAGATTTTATTTTGTCCCCTAAGTTTGTGTATGTTGTGAATTTATTTTCAAAGAAACAGATGAGGAAATTATGCTTGTGTTGTGTGAATGCGCCATTCTAAGCAGACCTACCTTGGGACTTCTTGCCCATTTTGGGGAGAAGATGGGTGATAGGGAAAGGGGCTGAAGGCTGACTGGGAGAAATTGGGAGGAGAAAAGTGAAGGGGAGCAGGGAGACTCATGGGTGAAAAAGATAATTTTTATAATTAAAAATTAATAAAAATAATTTTAATGTTAAAATATTATTCAAAGCAAACAAAGGAAAATAATGTCTTTTTAGTGCATTTGATCTTTAGCAAATGCAGTGGCCACTGTTCCTGAATTCTCTTAGTTCTGTCAATGTTTAAGTTGGGTCTCCTGGACTGTTTGCTAAGGATGGCAGCCCATCTAATAAAAAAGAAAAGAAAAGAAAAGAAAAGAAACACTCAAACAGAAAAAAAAGATGTGAAATTATCTAATAACCTATAATTGTTGACAGAATATCTACCTATAGAATTGTGACAAGCTGTGACAGCACATGCTTATAACCTAGCGTGTAGGAGACTTACCAAGAAGGTCACTGTAACCTGTGTTCATAAAGGGATTAAAGGCTGGGTCCTGATACTGACCAGAAGAAAAACTGTACCTAAAGTTTTGGAGAGTTGTATTTCCGGTTTGTCTTCATCTGTTCTTTCTGGAGAGATAAAAAACTATGTCACAGGAAAGGTCACAAAAGAGTCAAGAGACATCAAACCTAAAATTTATTAACATTAAAAGAAACAGTAAAAAGCATAAAGAAGAAATAGTGCTTTATGAAGACTTATTTACAAATTATGCATTATATAAGAACCTTATATCTAAATATATAACATTCAAAGTACATACTAGCAAAAAAATAAATACCCCCATAAAAATGTTCAAATAGTCTGAAAGAAAATAACTCAAAGAATGAATTAATGGATAACATAAAGGTAAATGCATTCTAAAAATAAATTATGGATATACTTATTTGGAAGTAAATGATAGCTAGGAGTGGTAGTTTAAATGTTGTGAAGCATGGTGCGTGTAGTCAGTCATTTCACTAAGAAAAAAGTAGCTATATCTTCTCCATCTAGATCTACTGGCAGAAAAAATCCCATTCCATATAAAACTTCCTTCACCAAATGTAAAATTACTCCATTACAGATATTGTTTCTAATTCATTCCAAATATTGTCATTCCCTGATGACTGAGCAGTCAAATATAAATGTCTATCATGTTCATTCTTAGTAAAATCACTGTATTCTTCTCCATTACCCTTTAGAATTGTCATCATATCATAATAGAAAAGTGCCCTTAGCACAAATTCAAAAGTCTAATACTCTTTTATGTTTATCATGGTCTCAGCCCTGTTTAGAAGTCTAAAGTCTCTTCAAACACTCAAGGAAATCTCTTAACTGCATTCCTAGTAACATCAAAACATTAAAGCAGATCATGTATATCTAATGCACACTGATGAAAAATATATATTACAGGTCAAAAAGAGGGAAAAGTGCCTAGTGAGGAAATACTGAACTAAAGTAATAACATAAAAACAGCTGAGAAAAATTTCCAATGCATCTTCATTGTCACAAGTTGGAAGCTTAACAGGATTGCCCAGAGGTCAACATTCCTTCTATTCCCATTAGTATCCCTTTTTTAAACAACCTTTTTGTCTCTTTGAACAGTGGAATTAGCTCCTTAAACTTTCTGTTGTTCCTTTTTTCCTCAAAATGTACATTTCAGTCTTCTCTTCCTTCACAGCTTACTTCTTTTCATTATAGATCTGTGGAAGAATGAGCATACAGAAAGGTTAATACTAGGGTGCCGTGAAATCTCTTCTGCCAATACCACTAATCTAAAACTTTTCAATTTAAACTTAAGCAAATTTTCTAGAAAAAAGTAGAAATCAACCACTTCTTTATCAAAATATTATAATGATCCATAGGCCAACTTATGAAAATTACTCCTGTCTGAAATGTTATTAGCTGGGCACTCACAGTTCAAGTCTCCTGAAGCATTACTATCAGTTCTAACATAAGATCTTCTTAGGGCCTACTTAATGTATTCAGCTTCTTTTCTTAACCAAAGTACCAATGTCCATATTCCACCAACAAGCAACAAGATTGCCCTGTCACAGTAATGCCCCTCTCCCTAGCACCAGCTTCTGTCTAGTGTTCTATTGTAGTGAAGAGACACTGTGACCACAGAAATTTTTATAGAAGACACTATTTAAGTGAGACTTCCTTGCAGTTTTAGAGGTCTCATCTCTTATCATCATGTTAGTGAGCTTTGTAGCATGTGTTCAGACATGGTGCTGGAGAAATGCTGGAGAGTCCTACATTCAGATTCAAAGGCCACAGGAAGAGACAGACCCCAGATTGAAATGGGCTTTCTGAAATCTCACAGACCACCCCCAGTAACATATTGTTCAACAACACCACAGCTACTTCAACAAGGCTCCTAACTCTTCTCAAGTAGTGTCATCTTTGATGGCTACGCATGCAATATATAGGCCTATGACAGCCACTCTTAGTTAAACCCCAAGGAGGGGTGAGGGTGAAGTGTGACTGTGGGTGACATACTTTATCCCCTCTTCCATGTTAACCATATTACCTTTCCTGATACACAAATTAAGAACAAAATGCCAAGATAACCTTAGTCTTTCTCTTTTCTTTTCTATTTGTTACACTTTCTTCACCATCATGTTCTTTTTTCCTCCCTTGCTATTATACTCTCAGCTATTTATTGAGAAACTAGAAAATAACTTTGCTTTCTTGTTTCAGTAATCCTTTTCTGCTGGGTAAATTTTACAAAAATTGAAATTAAATGAATATATTTTACATACAGAATGCTTTTAACAACATTAACATATATGCACATGCCTATAAATGTACATGTTGATACATCTCTCTGTAGTTCATCACACCAAAGTACATCTTTGAGGACAGTAAACATCACACATTTAAATGGCCTTAGATTCTTCATATAGCAGAATATACAGCATGAATAAGAATAAATACTGAATTATTTAGGATAATGTTCCTGATAGAAGACTACAGGAAGCCTTGTCAGTGGGTCTGTTATAATAATGTGGATATTAGGTGATATAACTTTCATGAATAAAGTAAAACAACTAGAGTAGAAACTAATAGCAATGAAGCTTTTCAAGTGCTTTTTTCAAAATCAAAATGAGTTAAATAATCAAGGGAAAGTAAAAAGGAACTCCCCAAGACAGCAGAACATTAAGTCTGCAATAATACTCAAAATTAGTCTGACATTTACTCCTCTGCCATTGTTCTTCCCACTCTTTACACTTCAGTCTCTACAATATTAACCATAACATTCTACATAGGCTTTTATGTGCTGTATATCAATAATTACATTTGGCTTATACAACACTATAGAACTAGAAGAACTCTTGTTATCTAAAATTTCACTGAATTACTTCAGCAATAGCAACAAAGAAAAGTCAATTAGCTCAGAGGCCTTCTCAGCCCATGCATGCATTTTGTATGCTCCATAAAGTAATGTGCATCATTTCAAGTGTCTTTCAGATCAGATGACTTGGAGTTAAGAGAGAATTGACTTTTGGGTTACTATACCAAGTATAAAGAGTTTTACTATACCAAAACTCTTTCTCAGTTATAAAAAGGAAAGCAAATGGCAATCTGGATTGGAACTGTATCACTTTATATGATGTAGGAATGTAGACATTTTCTCATTGATATGATCTTCCACTAAAGTTCTAAACTTTGTCATTGCCCATTAAAATATTTGTTTTAATTTAAGCAATATATATATAACCTATCTCTGTCATCAATATTATTTACATATATGAAAACATTAAGTATGCCCAGTAAAATTTGTGATATCATTAAATGATGCCTGCATGTGTTCATATAAAATTTCAGTATTGAATAGAATATAGAGGACAGACAGACAGTTTATAGATAAAGCAATTGATACTATTGTTTATCCTAGTTTCTAAGGAAAAACTTAATAAGAAATTTGAACTAACTGGCTGGATTTGAATGAGTATATCATTGAATTTACTGCCTTTGAACTAAAACTATTAAATGTAACATTTTAGTTTAGTTTGGGAAGTAAATAAATCAAGGAATTTAGGCAAACAGTTAAACAAGGTTCAGTTCAATTATCAGTGTATATGTTATAAGAAATTAGCATTCTCATATCTTAGTTTATTTGCATGGTTGTTTCAGTAACTTATGAATAAACAATAGAAAGGTTACAAAATTTACCTCAAATTTAAAGTACTTAATATTTACTGAATACTGCATATATGTTTAATGTCACTATAATGGAGGTTTATTTTGCCTTATTTTCTTATCATGGTTACCTCAATCAATTATGCCTTGATACAGATACTCACTATATGTTAGTATTTATGTAGACAAGCTCTGTTTTTTATTATGCTTGAGTCAGATAGTTGAACATTTTCTCAAGCATTATTAATCAAGCATGTTGATAGTAACATTTTTCATAAATGTATATTTGTCTGTTCAAGGGATTATTTGTCATATATCATATTATAGGCACAGTAGATAATGCCAAAAGTTAAACAGTTACTAAGACATTCCTTAATGTAGTTGATATTCTGGATAGTAAACATTAACAAATGTAAAAATAATAGGAATATGTTAGTGTAAAGAAAGAAAGATTTTTGTCCGAAAGCTGAGGTTTACTCTTCAGAAGACAGTAACTGAAATACCATTGTAGATACTAATGATTATAGTTGCTTGGTTGCACATACAAGAAGGAACAAAATAAGGAACAAAAAATATTTTAGAAATAGGAAAGGATGTTCCATCACTATTTGGTGAGCTTTAATTTGTAACTCTAATCAATGCATGCATGTAGGGATGTTATGAGACACATATGATCATGGTAGTAAGTCCAGTTCATTTGTTTTTCCCTCTAATACACCTCTCTGGGAAGGGAATACAGTACATTAATCTTTTATACAAATACTTATTTTCCAAGTGAAATATTGCTTGCTCACCCTAAATGATTATTTCTCATTCAGATGTTTACTTTTCAAATCATAGTTTATGAATATAATTTCATTTAAAGCAAGTGAGATAATTTTAAAAATAACTTCTGTGTGAAAAGTTACTTGAGTAATTATTTGTCTTACCAACACACATTTTCTGCAGTCTCCTGGACATTAGTGGAATAGATCATAAGATCAAATAGCATTTCCGGTGAATGTTGCAGTTCTTCAGGGGCACCAATGCATTTGTAGTCTCTGCCCCATACAGATAAGCAGCACCCTGTCTGTCTCTGAAAGCCATGTGATTTTTTTTCTCTGTAGAAAGAGCATTTCAATTTTGAATTCAATACCTTAAGAAATACTATTCAGTGTTTGTTCTCTGAAGATCCTTATATGTAAAATTTAAATTATTACAACATTGCTTAACTGGATGCAATTGCAATACGTGTATCAGAACAATGAGTTCTGATAAATACCTACCTGTCTCATGAATATGTGCCAAAATATATTTCTACTAAAATTTGCATAAAAATAGGATGAAATCAAGGGCAGAATTACCTTCATTTATCAAAATTAAGATTGTTGTGGTGGCATATTTTGTGTGATTTTTTGTGTGTACCCTGACAATACTGCATTTATCACTAAGTTTTTGGTGTCATCTCTTAAATGATTACAATAAACTGTTAACTCAAATTTTATAATTTCCTTTTGATAAATCTGCAACACTGACCTTGTGGTGACTTTTTCTTCTCTCTAAGTTGACATATGGCTGGTGATATAAAAACATAAACAAAACAAATAAGAAATATGAACTATTTACTTTCCTTAAAAATGGGTTTATTTGCTTTTTAGTCTCTCTCTCTCTCATGTGTGTGTGTGTGTGTGTGTGTGTGTGTGTGTGCGCGCGCGTGTGTGTGTCAGTGTTTTATGGGGCATGTGCATTTCATATGTGAGTGAAGATGTTTGTGGAGTCTGAAGGAAGGCAAGTAGACTTTGCATTTCCCTGAAAGTTACATGCAGTTGAGAGCTGCCTGAAGTGTATTATGACAACTTGAGTCTACTGCAAGTGGAATGTGAGCTCTTTGACTGAGTCATCTTTTCAGCTCATTCTTTTGTTATTTCCAGTTCAGTATTTCATGAAATAAAGGACAGAGATACTTTCATCGTAACTTGGTAGAATAAGCAATAAATGTTCTAAGATGCATCTGCTGATTTTTTAAAATAATTAGGTCTACTTCTGATATATATATTATATATATATATATATACATATATGAATATGGGAGGTCCTTACTGCTCTTTCACTAACTGTTTTGTCTTCCAATATGAACTCTGTCTCATAAAAACATTCCTCTTTACCATGAGACAGTAAAGCTGGAGAATCCTTGCCAAAGCTGATATGCTGTTTCTATTTTCAACTTTCAAACTTCTTCAAATCTCTCTCTAACTTAGGTAATATATATATATACATACTGAATTGTTTGTAGATTTCTGTTATTAAAGGTTCTGGCCTGGACTTTCCAGGCCTGGACCAAAGGTTTTGTCTTACTCTTGGCCCTGCTTTGCCCTAAATAATCACACACAGGCTGGGGCTGGAGAGATGGCTCAGCGGTTGGGAGCACCGTCTACTCTTCCAGAGGACCCGGGTTTGATTCCCAGCACCCGTATGGCTACTGGCAGCTGTCTGTAGTTCCAGTTCCAGGCAAACACCAAGGCAAATAAATAAATAAATAATAAATAAATAAAGTTTAAAAAATAACACACAGGCTTATATTATTTTTACACTGATTGATTTAGGATCCAGGCATTTAATTTGCTAACTCCTTCATCTCAACTCAACCCATCTTGTTCAACTGCGTGGCTCAGTATTTTTTTTTCTCAGAGCAGCATTTCCTCTGAATCTCCTGGCAGCTCAGTTGACTTTGACATCTGTCTGGTTGCTCTGTGTCTGGCATCTGCCTCTGTTCTTCCTGTACTCAGAGTTTTCGTAGACTGGTAGCTCTGACCACACTTCCTGTCTGCCTTTTGGCCAATCAGGTTTTATTAAATCCATAGGAGGAACAAATATTTACATTACCAGCATAATCCCACTACATTCTATATTTTTCCTACTTTCTTTATAAGTAAATAGTTCCTGATACATTGTTTTAGCAACAACAACAAACAAAACAGAACAATATAGTACACATTTTAAGATTGCATTTGGACACTTTGCTGAGAGACACACCTCTTGAGCTGAGCAATCTTTTTCATCATATCTTTTTATTTAAAAAGTTTTTTTTTTCTTTTTTACCATATTTACCAGAGCTCCTCCTCCTTCTGCTCCTCCTCCCAGTCCCTGCTAAGTCTCTCATTCCTCACCCCATTCCCTATCCATTCCCCAAGGAGAGCATAGAATCCTACAGTGAGACAGTTCAGTCTGGGATATCCAGTTGTAGGTATGAGCATAGGCTATCATCTGTATTTTTAAACTTAGCTATTCTGGTAGGTGTGAGGTTGTATCTCAAAGTTGTTTTGATTTTCATTTCTCCGATGGCTAAAGATGTTGAACAGTATTTCAAGTGACTTTCAGTCTTTTTTAATTCTTAAGCTGAGAATTGCCTTTTTAATTCTGAACTCCATTTTTCAATTGGGTTATTTAAGGCTTTGGGCTCCAGTGTCTTGAGTTCCCTATATATTTTAGAGACTAGTCCTTAGTCACTTGTAGGGTTGGTGATAATATTTTCCTATTATATAGGCTGTTGTTTTTGTCTTATTGACTGTGTCCTTGGCTTTACAGAAGCTTCTCAGTTTCAGGAGGTCCCACTTAATGATTGTTGATCTTAGTGTCTGTGCTACTGGTTTTATATTTAGGAAGTAGTCACCTGTGTTCACCTTTGTCAGTGCGCTGGAGGTTATTTCTCAGTTTCTTTTCTATCAAGTTCAATGTGGATGGGTTTATGTTGAGGTCTTTGATCCACTTGGATTTGAATTTTGTGCAGGGTGATAAGCTTGTATCTATTTGAATTTTTTACACACTGCCATCCAGCTATGTCAACATCATTTGTTAAAGATACTATCTTTTTTCCATTGAATATTTTGTGCCTTTTTGTCAAAGATTAGGTGTTTATAGATTTCATGTTAATGTCAGCATCTTCAATTTGATTCCATTGGTACATAAGTCTGTTTTTATGCCTGTACTAGGCTGTTTTTATTGCTGAAACTTTATAGTATAACCTGAAGTCACAGATGGTGATGCCTTCTGAATTTCTTTTGTCGAGCAAAATTGTTTTGGCAATCCTAGCTTTCCTGTTATTACAAATGAAGTTGAGTATTATTCTTTCAAGGTCTGTAAAATATTGTGTTGCAATTTTGATGGGCAGTGCATTGAATCTGTAGATTGCTTTTAGAAGAATTGCCATTTTTACTATGTTGATCCTACCTATCCAGGAACATGGGAGATCTTTCCATTTTCTGATATACCCTTCAATTTCTTTCTTCAGTGATGAAAATTTTTGTAAAATAGATTTTTTACTTATTTGGTTATGTAAGGTCATACCACCCTGAATGCTCCCGATCTCTCCTGACCTCAGAAGCTAAGCAGGGTCAGCCCTGGTTAGTATCTGGATGGGAGTATTGATTTTCAAAGTATGACCTGATAATTCTCTAGATTTCCTGGAGGTCTGATGTTATGTTCCTCTTTTCATTTTCGATTTTGTTGGTTTAGATACTCTCTCTTTGCTTTTTGCTAAGTTAGGATAAGTGTTAACTATCTTGTTGACTTTCTCAAAGAACCAACTCTTTGATTCATTGGTTCTTTGTATTGTTCTTTTTGTTTCAATTGTATTGATTTCAGCTCTAAGTTTGATTATTTCCTGCCATCTACTCCTTCTAGGTGAGTTTACTTCTAATTGTTCTAAGGCTTTCAGCTGAGTTGTTAGTTCTCCAGTGTTGGTTTTCTCTAGATTTTTCAAATAGATATCTAGTGCTATGAATTTTCCTCTTAAGACTGCTTTCATTGTGTCCCATAAGTTCGGGTATATTGTGGATTCATTTTTGTTAAACTCTAGGAAGTCTGTGAATTCTTTCTTAATTTCTTCATTGACTCAGTATGCTTCACTTTAGTGACATTTAGTTTCCATGAATTAGTAGGCTTTCTGTGATTTTTGATGTTGTTGAACTCTAACTTTAGACTATAGTGGTCTGATATGATACAAGGGTTTATTTCCATTTTTCTGAAATCTATTGATACATGCTTTATGACCAATTATGTGGTCAATTTTAGAGAATTATCCATGTGGTACTGAGAAATATATATAATCTCTTGTGTTTGGGTTGAAACTTCTGTAAATATCTCTTAAATCCATTTGCATCATAACCTCTGTTAAACCCCTTATTTCTCTGTTGAATCTCTGTCTGGTTGATGTATCCAAGTGTGATAGTGGGGTCTTAAAGTCTCCCACAATTACAGTGTTAAATTGCTGTGGGGTTTGAGCTTTAGTAGTGTTTCTTTTACATACAAAGGTGCCATTATATCCTTAGTGGACTTTAAAAAAAATAAAAAGAGAAAGATGTCATTGCACAGAAGAACTCAAGGCTAGAACATAGGTAAATGACACAGTGCCTCACTTCTGCATTGTTGGACTCTGGCAAGGCTGTGGGCAAAGAAAGACTTGTTTGCTTTTAGGGTCTGGCCACAGGGAATATAATTATGCACCAGTAAGTAAATGGGCAGCATGAATGAGCATTTCTGTAAATGAGAGATCATAAGAGTGGGTATGAATATGAGAGGTCTGATAACTGATTTTTATGGGGTGAATGATCTAAAATCACCAAATAATAAATATATAAATTAAAAAAAGAGTAAATATTTTATTTGTTACCAGTTCCTTTGCATTCAATACAGTGCTTGTACCTTAAGCACTGCATTTGTAACTCCACAGATACCAGCATTAAGTGTGGTCAAAGGTAGAGCAGCCAGGCAGAAATTCTGCTCACTTAGGTACCAGCACTATCATGGCTATCAAAATATAAAAACAACAGCAACAACAAGTTTATCTTAATGTCTGTTATTTTATGGAGCTCAGGATTCAAAAGTTTACATGAAGTCATCCTTGTTCAGAAAATACTAATAACAAGTATTTCACCTGTCTTTGATCACGTCACCTGGTAAAACGACAGTTCTTTTGCTCAGCCCACACATAAGTAACCTACCTATATAGGTTCTGTCATTATCAATGATAGCAGACATAAATGTAACACACACTACACAATTAAATATTCCACAATTGTTACCCTGAAAAATTATGAGTCCATTTATTAACCTAATTGATCTATAACATTAAAAATTATGAAAATGTATTAATATTTATTTTAATTTTAGAGTCCCACATACTCCTCATGTATACCACTCTTCACCAAATAAAACATACTCAAATGTTCTTCAGGAGTTAAAGTACATAATTTGAGACTACATTAACTGTGTTTTATAACTTTTCAACTAGAGTACATTAATGTACTATTAAGTCTCCAAGGTATCCATTCTCAATTATTGATTTTAAAGTGTTATTTATGTGTGGACAGCATTTTCCAGGAAATAGTAAAGGTTTCCCCTGGAGCATTGTCAAATCAGAAAAGATGATCATAAATGAAATTTCAATAAGATTACACTGAGTAGCCAAAACAAATTACTCGGTTGTATAGTAGAAAGACCTTGGGTAACTTTAAAGGCATTAACTTGAATTGCATCAGTCACTTCCATAAGGCACTAGTGTTAATTTTTTAAAATCATTATAGATTTGGTAAGGGAAAAGGGTATCAGGGATCCATAGTTTTGCTCATTATGAAACCCTAAATGTATGAAGGTTTTCCTTTTTTTCTTTTGTTTGGTTATGAATAAAGTCATATTTTTTATCCATGTATCCCTTTGTTCAAACTTCCTTCCCCCTCCCACCCACTCAAAATCATACCTAAGCTAAGAATTTGGCTTTTAAAAGTTACCATTGAATGTTTTCCTGTGGCATTTTTTTATTATTTTGAGATTGTTTCAAATAAGATGAAAACTATTTAACAAGGTTAATAATGTTGATTATTGTTATTTGATAACAGTTAAAATTTCAAACAGGCTTATATTTGGCACTCCAGTGTTTTTTTATGCTTTGCACTACTCTTGGAAAGTCCATTAATGTAAAGAATCACTATGTAGATCTTGGATGGATTTAGACCATGAGTCAATAGTCTTGCAATACCCATTCCCCACACAAATATAAATTACTTATTTCTAAAAATAAGAAAGGGAAAAACTTTAAAATTTTATTAGAATGAATAGAAACTGGAGTCACATGGCTTTATTGAAATCTTTATAGGGAAACTACTTCCAAGAACTTCAGACACACAAAAGAAGGGGGTATTAATTCTTTTTACAGGGCTACATAGAGTGATGTTCACATAACCCTGTGGCAAAATGACCCTAAATTAAATAGTCATTTGCTAACTCATGTGTACATCAAGGACCAAGGACTTCATGACTCAGTTCTAAGTTCAGTTCTTCTTTGCTGTTAACAAAGGCCTACCATCCTCATGTTCATCCATCTGACTTTTTGTTTCCTGCTTCTGAAGATTTTTCCTTCAGTCTTGGATTGGCATATCAGCTTACAGAAAGGCTCTGCATTTTCCCTGTCTACTTGACTTCAACCTCTCTGGCAGCATTTCCTCTTATCTCTAGTCTGGTCAATTATCTTATTAATCTAGAAAGTTTCTCAACTCACTTCTAGTAGCCATGCATTCTTTGTAATTTAACTTGTAATACAGAGAGGAAGGAGACAGAGAGAGATAAAGAGACACACAGACACACAGAGGTAGGTATGAATACTACATGCTATGTGGTGTGAAAGTAAATTTAAGTAATTAATATTGGCATAATAGGAAATAGCATTTGCCTCAGCCAAAGTATCACAAGGTAAGTTTTGGGACAAATTGCTATTATTGAAATTAAACCTTGTGAATATAACTTTATTCAATAATTTTTGATATTATTGAAAAACAAGCATCCATAATGAAGAGGATGGCCATTGGCATACCAACAAAGAAAACAGAAGAATCTTCTGTTAGAAAGAAGCAAGCATACCAACCAAGTGGTTTTATTTCACTATCCTCAGGAATTTAAGAAAAAATAAGTCTTGGCATACAAAACATGCTTAAGTTTTTCTGTCTGTAAAATGGTACTGTTACTATAACTTATACAATTTATAAAGAAAGTGAATTCACTCTTGCAAATATGTCTTAAAAGATAATTCCCATGTAATAATAATTTCATTTCTTGTGTATTTTTTCTTGTGTGTACATGTGTTATATATATGCATATTTATTTCCTGAGTCCAGATCTCTCAATACACCCCATTAGCCATGAATTTAGTCTTGTTTATCATCCTGATATCCTCCTCCTGGAGTAAGAATTGCAAGTAGAACATCTATTACATTAGTTCTTGATATCCAAATTCTTGTACACATGAGTCAGATAACTATTTATCCATCCCTTCATAATCCACAACAATTTCTTTTAATTAAATATATATTTTTATATATGTCATGTGTTAATATACGTCCATTGCTAAACCAACTAACATTTATCATGCCAGAGAGGAATAATATGTGTTATCTGTAGATAAGATGAAGGGTGGTCAACTCTGTGGATGATCTCAGAAAAGCTTTCTTTTAGCTCTGCTCAAGGATGTTCAGACAGCCTATATGATAGTGGATATTTCTCTTCATTACGTGAATGGCCAATACAATTAAATTGTGATAAAGACAGTTCCAATGTGTTAAAGAGAATGTAAACTTATATTAAACTCACTTTATTTGATCTTGAAATTGAAAAAGAAGGTAGTTCATGAAACAATATGCTCTGGTTTTATTTGTATTTGAAATTTATAGTTAAAGAACAACAATTGCCAAGTCAGTTACAAGCCCCTGAATTATCTAACAAAAAATGTGACTTAAATATAGGTGACATAACTGCAATAAAGTAATTAATTGTTTTAAAGTACACTTTTAATTTAAGTAGAATGAAATATATATTTTCTAACTTATTCATTTTAGCCCATTTTAGATCCTTCTCTCCAACCCCTTTCTGTAGACTAATTTAATAACATTTTTCTTTTAATATTATTGGTGTGTGTGTTGTGTGTATCTGTGTATCTCTTTTGATCAAAAAAATTGACATGATAAGATCCATCCCAAAATGCATGGCACCATGTTCTAGGGATGGGTACTGAGCATTATGAGTAGAAAATGTGAGTGGCATAGTAATCATTATTCATTTGTTTCCACTCTTGATTATGGATGTTATGCCCAGTCATTTTAAGTACTTACAGCCCTTCCATGATATTATAGAATGCAATTTGCAATGATTAGCTAAAATAAAACATTTCTTCTCTAAAATCACAGCAAAGGAAACAAAATAGGCTTACTAGATCTACTGTGGACATTTTTCTTAGAAAACATATGTATGACTAGGTCTTCACAGAGTCTCTTTGCATGGATATACAATAAAGAAAAACCATTGTCTATATTAATAAAATAATTTTATTACTTCTTTATCCAAGTAAGTAATTCATGTGGGCTAATCAGAATATCAGATATCAGAAAATAGAATTGAACCACATTTCTTTTAACAGATTCAAGCTATACATTGGTATAGAGTTGAATTTGTCCTGTCTATATACTAAATGCAGTATATTTTGAAAAGAAAAAAATAACATTTCGAAAAATGCACAATTTAAATATTGCATCCTCTTTAATAATTTCTTAGTAGAGAGAAAAAATTTTTAAGGAGAATAAAATAAATATTTTAGGGCTTGGGTTGGTTTAAAAATGAACAAGGTTTTACAGAGTTATTTTAATCTGTCATAGCAAAAGAAAGTCTGTAAGTTACTTTCATAATATTTTTTGAGAGTAGAATTTCAAGATGAAGATAGAATTGCTGCCCCATGAAGGTTGGCTGCTTCTCTCTCCATACATTCTTATTTGTGTCTTCAAAGTCCAATAACCCTAAAAATCTGCATCCAGTTTTATGAATTAATGGCTCTGCAATCAATCATTTAATATCCTTAAAATACAGCAGTTCTGACTCTGGTTTGATATAAAGCTTTGGCAGTAACACAGTCAGGAGAAATATCACAGCAGTGACTAGGAGAAAGAAAGAAATACTGCATTTTGTTTGTTTGTTTTGTTTTTCACCCTTCTTATTAATATCAAAAGTTATTATCTGCCATGTTTATCATTTTCTTATTTTAGGTCTCTATTTAGATCAGCACAAGTTTTTCTCTTTTTCCCCTGGTCCTGTGAAGAAACTTTAAAGTTTCTTCTCAAGTTTTTACAAAAGGGAATCTTAAATGCATGCCTATGTTTTGCTGAGCATGACAGAGCATTGTAGACTTTTCTAAGCCTAATGGGGCAGATTTATAGCAGCAGCTCCTTCAAAGACAGAGGTATTAAAGCAAGCTTAACAGGTTTCTGAGTTATAGAATGAGTTCAAGACTAGCCTCGGCAGAATGGTACATCTATTTTAAAATAGAATAAAAATTATCAAACTGTGTGGCAATTTACAAATATTACTTTGTATTTTTAATTATTTATTTATTTTTTTGTATTCACTTTTCCTTGTCATCCTACAAGATACAAGATGTCTAGAAACTTCAGCATATCCTCTTTCATAATGACACCAAGCCCATTAATGAGGCACTTACCCTCATTATATCACTTTCTTCGAAAACCCTATTTCCTAATGCTATCCATGAAGAGGACAGCATGCCAATATCTGAAATTGTTCTATAACAAATAATATGAACAAACTAAATGAAATCATGCTCACTGCCAATAGGAACAAAACATGCTTAAAGGCGAGCATTTTTATTTCGCATTTTTAGTTGTCACCTTCATACCTCTTCTGGATCAGCACAAAAGTCATTTTCTAGATTTGATGTATTTTCTTCTGTTTGTTCTCTATAGAATATTCGTATAATGTCAACAGAATGGCAACTGAATGCTTTGGAATACAAAAGAAATTATAGAAAGAACTACACCAATTATTAAACAGGTTCATTTGTATGTTCAGCAAGTGCTGTACAATGCAAGGTATTTTGCTTGCCAAGTAATAAAATACACTAAAATATTAAAACCTTTTTGTCTTCACATCAAGGTTAACACATAGTTATAACAATAGAAAAGAAGAAAAGAAAAAAGTAAGCTAAACTTTTAAGAAGAAATTCTTTATAGAGATATACTAAAATGTAGGTCATAGAGGCATGAGAAACCTTGTAGCAAAAAAAAAAAATAACTAAACTAGATAAGAATTAATAAACCAGAATTGTGGCTATGAGAGTCCACAGACAAGGACAACAAATGATTAATATTCAGAATAAAACTGTGGGACATTCTTTAATGTTTACTTAGTATATTTTACTCTGCTCAAAAAAGGCATATGCATTGAGTTTTAGTTTTCTTACATATACTCATTGAAAGCTTGTATAGGGTTTTTCATTGGTTTTTGTTTTGTTTCTAGTATTAAGATAGTTAACTAGCATTGTGCTGTTATAAAAGATCTTATGTTATTCTAATAGAGTTTTCTTTCTTTTATTTTTAAATTGGTCTGAGGGTGGGCAATTCACCCATGTCTTTCAGAGAGTTAGCCAGGCAGAAAACGAAAACAGATGACTTTGGAGAATTGAAGATGCTTCTTTTACAGATGATCAGGAAACTGATAAAAATTGATCAAAGAAGGTTGCCAGTCACGATGAAGGAGATATGTCCACTAGGCCCCTCTCCTAAGTAACACATTTCAGTAGTTTTCAGCAACAGCTGGAGATTAAGTTTGAACTGTGAGCATTTGGGATATTCTAGTTCCAAAGTATATTAGTGGTCTACAGTGAAGCATCAATTAGATAATTTGTTTGATATTGCATTCATGGCTTTTCTTCTATTGTGATATCTGAAAATGACCTTAGAGAATGCCATAAGAATAATATAATAAGCAAATAATGTGGCTGTTTTTGCTGCTTATATATTATAGTAACAAAAATCATGATGCACATAATGAGCCATTGTGAATTAAGGACCAGCATAAGATACATAGTAAATTCAAGGCTACCTCATGTTAAAAAGTAGATTTCTGACTCAAAAAATGCTCAGTGACAGAGTTTTTCTTCAAATACATAATTCCTGAGTTTGACAACATGCAGATAAAATAACTTCATGAAATATCATTATCTATCTATCTATCTATCTATCTATCTATCTATCTATCTATCATCTGTCATCTATCTATATACATATGGCAGAAAAATTATAGACCTTATAGAAATGCATATCTAGACTTAGTGTACATCAGTGTGTCTTAACTTTCCTTTAACATAGTACCTCATGTTGTAATGATTGTAACCATTAAATTATTTTAACTGCTACTTTATAACTAATTTTTGCTACTGTTGCAAAGCATAATTTAGGTATGTGATGTGCAGAATGTCTAAAATACAACTCCTGCAAAAGTATCATTCAACAAAAAATTTATAAATTACATGTTGAAAACAACATCTTGATGACCAGCTATTGTAAAGTAACTATAAATATATAAATTATAGTAATAATTTTAATTACTAATAGTATAACTTGAAATTTGGTTTTTGTGATTTCTTGTTTTCCTTATAGGTGAAACAAATACATTTTTAAAATATATTTTTGAAGTCAAATATGTTTTAGATACTTACAGGATTTCCATAAACATGAAAAATATTATTGCTATTGAAAAATGTAAGATCTACTTTAGATTATACACAAACACTAAATACTGCAGAGTTAAAACCATTGTTTAACATTATGACAAAATTATCTACATTATGACCTCATATTTACCTGTTATTTGTCTTTCATAGTAGGATATAAATAGCATTATAATGTGCATTTGTATATTCATAAGACTGAAAACACACAAATTATTTTAAGTAATTAACATCTGTACCATATAGGTCTATTCTATTAACTTCATTTTTTTTTAACTTCTTAATTACCTTGAACAAAATTGGAATTATTTCTCAATTTTATTGACACAGTCAACTAAAATGCTTTTGTTATATCTTATAAAATTCCAATATATTTGACAATCTTGGCATATAGCCACATCTAAACTTCATTAAAATCAACTTTCCACCTTTTCAAGCTTAAGTGATGATTTTTATGCAAATCGTGAAGCAAGGAAATGTGTGATCATTTCTTCTGCTGTTTTCCAAAGCTGCTTTTCTTTTTCACCAGAGTTGGTTCTTTGTTCTTCAAACTTACATTCTGATTCTTTTAGGGCAGGAGTAAAAGAGAAAGAGGTGACTCAGGCAACAGTTTACTCAATTAAGCTGAATATCAACTTCTGTCAGCCTCTAACTGCAAGTGAAGGTGATTATTTATCTTTAAGCAAATAGCTAAATGGCAACTTACATGGAGTTTGTGTATTATTTAGAGAATGTCTTAATATAGATAATTTCCCTAAAAGTGCCTTTCTGCTTGGATGGAAGTAATTCATGTGTTTGATATTATTGTGTACTTCATCAAGTGTTGTCAAAGATCCTGCTAGAACAGCCTCTGACATGGTCTTTATGGTGTGCACCAGGAATGCTATTATATCAGTTCCTCTGGGGGTAGAGACTGCAAAATTACAAGGTACATCTCAGCTGACTAACATGAGATCCTTTAAATATATTTATTTAAAGACCAGCTATGCATCTATCCAAAGAGGAACTGTTGATAGTGTTTTCTGTGGGATGAAGCTTGAAAACATATTGTTTTTCAAACAATAACCTTTGCCAGTAATCTGGTCAGATGATCATCTTTAGTAAGTGTTCTGGCTTTCTAAGCCTATATTTGGACAGAACCATGTTCCATTTCTCTGTGACATCAGGAGAAATATACCCAGTTGACAATCACCTGACTTTCTTGCAGAGTTGAATGTGACATATAAAGGTCATTGTCTATTACAGACGTCAACAAAGAAGTCAAACTCCATACCAACAATGACTGTAGAAGATTGTTCAGTATGCAATGCCCCCAAAACATGCCTCAGAATATATATGTTTTTTCTGTTCTCACATAGCTACAGAAATGAAGGTCTAAGAATTGATAGATTATTATTCAGTATGTCTCTTCATCATTTAAAGGTTCCCTGTATATTCCCAGGTAGGGGTTCATAACATCAAGGCTCTGTCTCATGGGCTAGCTGAAACTGAATTAGAAAAATTCCACTTGCTATGAAGGCAGTGTACACTAGAAAGTGTAGTGTCTAGAAAATTTTCAGAATTTTTTTAAATGAGCTCATTAAGATCCTTCTACCCAAAACAGTGAACATAATTCTGGAACAAGTAACAATTAACTCTTTTACAACTAAAAATATGTAACCATATGATTTAAAAATATTTCTAGTTAGAAAGTACTTCATGTATTTATTGTGAAATAAGATGCAGTAAGTTGTACATGAAATACATCATTCATTGAGCATTAGTTTATCTTTCAAAGACTTTCTAGAAGAGCACAATTGATCATGCATATCTAATATTATTTTAGAATTCACATTTTTATATTTGGTATAATTTAGATCCAGCTGTGTTAGAAAGTAGATACCAACTATGATCTGAAGGTATACTAAGTGGGAAAAAGCTTCTTTGTCTTGTAAACTGAAATTTTAGGTCATTAATCATTTTTTTCTTACCATCTTTTACTTCATGAAGAAAGGTCATTTACATTCTACTCTTATAAAAAGGCTCATAAGTTCATAGACATGTGTTGGAAACCTAAACATAGTTAATATTTGTCTATATTCTCACAGTTTCTAATTTCTATTTTTTTCTCACTGACCGTGATAGACCATAAAGACGAAAAACCGAGAACACACAAAATGGCACTTTACAAGCCCTTGAAAGCAATGGTTATTTCAACAGAAATCAGAAGAATTAAGTCTACAGGCAATAGAGGACACTGTGAATATGTGGCCTGGGTTAGGAGCCTGTGTGTGAGCACTTCTTTTACATCCATAAGGGTATTCTGGCCTTTCCTGTCTGTAGAAGCTAGGCAGGGTTTCTGTGCTACCAGTGCTTCTGGATAGTTCTTGATAAATGAGCATTCTTTGCTCTGGTCGATATTTTAAAAGGTATGTTTTTCTTAGGCTATCAGGAAGAGATTTTATTTTCTGTACCTACATGAGTATTTGGGAGGAACTGATTTTGTACAGTGGGTTTGAGGCTTGCAATATTATGCTTCAAATGAATGAAGTAATAGAGTGTCAAAATATGACTTGAAACAGAGGAATGAAGAGGACAAAGAGATATTTTCATACAGGGACTATCTCTAATTATTTCACAATATCCTGTACACAAAAATTCAAGAATTGTTGAGATCTAGTTAAGGACAAAACAAAAGAAAATATAAAAAATATTAAAAATCTGTGTAATGTTTTAAAATCATGTGTGTCTGTGTTTTTATATGATGTGTGTGTATAATGTATGATATATAGCATATGAGTAGGTGCATGTTTGTGCAATGCCTGAGATCATAAATACATCAATAGAGACAAGAAGAGGACATAAGGGTCTCTCTATTTTCAATTTATTCTCTTGTAACCTGTTCTTACTGAATATGAAGCTTCTGCATTCAGTTATGATGGCAGTCATAAGACCTTGTGGGATATGATTCTATTACCTGACACTGCAGTTATAGAAATGCACTATTATACAGGATGCTGAGATCTGAAGACTCTGCAATTGGTCTTCCATGATACACACTTTCAAACCTATGCCATTTCTCCAACTCTAAAATACTTGCATTTTTAAAAAATATAGTATTGATTACTTGGTAGCCATATCTTGATTATTTTATTACTCCTAGTCTGTGACTATAAAACCTATCAAATTTTTTTCACATCCTTTGAAATTATAATATAGACTCATTTAATCCTTTAATACAATCCAAGTGAAATTTAATGTTTAAAATTACTGTTTGCTGTAGTAAAACATCTGTCACTTTATACAGTGATAAATATATAATTTCTAATTCACAATGGCATTGGGCTCTGTACAATAACCTTTTCTTATCTGTACTCTCATGCTGGGTATGCTTTTCACTGCTTTAAAAAAAAGCAGGCTAATTTATTTTTTAAATGCTGCCTTAATGAGAATGTTTTGCATATTTTACAAACATTACTAAATCGATTATGTATAAATGTATGAATATTTCTTGCACCCAAATATTTACAAATTAATTGAAATCTATTATTTAATTTTAAGTTACTTTACTAAACTAAACATTCTGATGAAAGGCTACAAATTTTCAATTTTATTATCTTATATATTTAAAGCTTGAATTGCCTTTACCATGGATGTGTTTATTCTTTTTTATTCTATTGTAGAAAACTATATACCCTTTGCCAAATCATTAAATATATGCAGTTTATACTACTTATGAATATCAGGTTTTTTCTTCTACTTCTCTCTTTTACCTGACATTCAATGTTTTAATTGTTTCCTTTTTTTTTTGATTATCTAGTTCTTGCCAAGGTTAGGGTTATTGACAAAATTTTGATTTAACAGTTGGTATGTGTCATTAACTATAATTTCATTTTTTTTAAATCTTTGTTTCCCAGGACATTTTCCTTATATGATTCCAAGGTCATTGTTTATTTCAGTTGGTGTTACACTATTTTTATTTGTTTATACCATTTCTGCAGTTAGCAGCCAAGGTAGGTACAGCTTTAGTTCATTAGTTTTCATTTTGCTGGAGTCACGTTTCTATGTTGTTTCATGTTTTTCCATTTAGAGTTAGTACACTTTCTTGGGGTTTATTTGTATTGCTTGGGAGACACACAATGACTATGTCAATTGCTATAAAAATTTAGTTGGGACTAGCTTATAGTTTCAAAGGTTTAGTCCATTATTATCATGGTGGAAAGCAGGTGACATGCAGACAAACATGGTGCTGGAAAAGAAGCTAAAAGTTGTACATCTAGATCAACAGGAAACAAGAAGAGAACGCCACACTGGGGTTGGCTTGAACATCTGAGAACTAAAATCTAGCATCCATGAAACAGTTTTTTTTTTTTTTTTCCAACAATGTCACCGTTATTCTGTCCAAGCCACACTGCATAAAAGTATTCATCCCTATGAGCCTGTAGATGACATTTTCTTTCAAACAATGGCATACACTTTGACTACGCTTCTCCACTCACAACTCAAAGTTGCTCATATCTAGTGGGCTTTACTCCACTCTCAGCTACTTTCAACCCAACTATAAATTCTCTGTTCACCTTGCCCAGGATAGTTCTTTTCTGCTTTCTAGGACATCACATTCTTTGTGTTTCTGTTATTCCAAAATGTGTCTTTTTCCCAACATCACTGTCTTTCTTCATTGTATATGTTTACATGGTTGTTCATCTGTTGGTCTTGAGATTTTTTCCACCAATCTCAATCAATATTTATTTCAAGTAGTTTGTGTTTTCATGTGGCTCAAATATTTCTGCTGATGATTTACATATATTTATTAAGTTCTGTCATTTCACTTGAGAACCATTGAATAAAATTTTTTGTATTACTTTGCATTTTTAGCCTACATTACTCATGTTAACATTCTTGTTAAAATCAGTGTAATTCTATATACATAGTGTATTTTTGTTATTATTTATTAACTTTTGTGTCAAATGCATAGTGCATCTATCTTTAATGAAACCTAGTGGCTTTTAATGTATAACTTTATAAATAATTTTTTCATTATTAATAAATTAATCTTGATTGCCATTTTGTCCAGACATACTAAGTAACAGATTACAATTCTTTGTCAGAAAAACAAAATCAAAGGCAAAATCATTTAGATCATTTGATTTAATAATTTTAGAGAAAACATATGGTGAAAAGTTATAATATATGAACTATTGAAATAAAATATTCTAAGGCATGGTTTTTATACTGTTAGAAATGGCTAGAATACCAGAAGAATTATTGCTCTTATTTAAAAGTACAGTGTTATTTATGGTGAGAAGAACTTTAAATCCCAATGGAATATTAAAAATAGTCATTTTATTATAGGTATTTTAAAACTGAACACATGGTTAAGCATAGAATTTGTGTCCAATTTGCATTGCATATTCACAGACCTTTTACAAGAGTGTCATTTGCTCTGATCCATTAGCCTTGTCCAAATTAGTCCAATTGTTTATAAGGCATTTAATGCAAGACAAAGCCTCACATGTTTGTTCTGCTCCACAATCATAGCACATGTTGAAACAGCCCACCACAGCTGTACTTAGCAGATTATAGGCCATTATGCAAGTTCTACCATATCTTTCTTTTATAACCTAATTTCTATTCATTTGCATGTGACTCCTGGATCATAAAATTAGAACTTTTACATGGCCTTTCACTGACTGAGATGAGAAGAAAGGTTTTAAAATTATGGAGAAGCTTGGATGCAACTTGCAAATGGTTTGGTAAAATGTAGTAGTAAAATACTTCATTAACTTTTAATTCAATTTAAGATTGTTTTCTTTCCTTTGAGACTGAATATCTTTAGATTTTTCATGTACTTTGAAGAAATTATATTCTTACTAAATCTTTGTAATAAAACCATAAAGCTAAAAGATACAAAAATACACTTCCTGTATTCAGAGGTTCTATGAAATACCTAAATACTTGTCAAATAGAACAAACATCTGACATATATTTAATTTATCTCATTAAATTTTAAAGCATTTATAGCTTGTCAATGTCATCAAAATTGTCCTGTCTACACACACACACACACACACACACACATACATTAACACACATATATAAGTTACAGTGATAAAGAAAATAAAATGTATGTGCCAATTTATTCACTATTGAAGTTGAATAGAAATTCATAGCCTAAGTATTTACCTCGTATTAACAATAAAACCATAAGATAGCTAACTTGTGGTGGGAATATTCTCTGTATACTAAAAATAAAGGAATAGAGCACCATAGAAGTGGGTGGAGAATCAGAGGACAGTGGGTAGAAGAAGGGTGGAGTTAATTACTCTCCATGCGACCCCCGAATAAGAAGCATGTAATGAATCCAGGTGAGCCACGGGCTGGGTCATGTGGCAGACAGATTAATAGAAATGGGTTGATTTAAGATGAAAGAGATAGCTAGTAATGTGCTTGAGACATGGGCCAAACAGTATGAAGTTAATATAAGTGTCTGATTTATTTCTTTGGGGGATAAAAGTTGCCGCAGACCAGGTCCGAACATCCAGCCCAAAAGGACCCTGGAAAACGTCTACAACAGATGGCGTCCCAACGTAGGCCCAAACACCTGCATAAAGCCTAAGAAGTTTAAAAAGCTTAAAAAGCACTCTAGCCTACTGAAACAGAGCCCAAAGCAGCTTTCTGAATTGTATATTTGAATTGATTCAATTGGTACAATTGATTCAATTGGTACAGAGACAGCGTGGTGTTCAGGTGGAAATTTAAAAATGGTGTGTCCATGGCACACAGCTTAAACCCATATGTTTCATGGAAGGCTTGGCACAAGTGTGATTGATTTAAGGTTTCTGCTTATATTGAACAGAAAGAAAACAGTTAAAAACGTTTTTTTCTGGTAGCAGCATTTCCTGAGTCCACTCTGGTGGCTGGCAGCAAGAGAGATGCAGCCGGCTCCTCTTCCATACTGAAAAGCCACCAAAAGGGGCAGAGTCAGCAATCACAGTGATACTAGCATTTTAAAAGCTCTTTGGGTTATAAAATGATTAAGGATTCTCGATAAAATAGATTCAGACACACAAAAACTCTAAACAGGGTACAATGTGTGTAAAATACACATGGGCTTCAGAGAGAGAGAAAAAAAAAAACAGGGGTAAAGAAAGCCCTTAAAAAGGAAAAATAGAAATAAAGATTAAAAAAGCCAGAAAGATGGCAGATAAACAGAGAGTCTAAATTATGGTTATTGTGTTTTCTTTAATTTTTTTAACTTCTAATGAGCTAAGTGCACAAGGACATGTTACTTGGGAAAAGAGTTTCTGTTTTTGTTTCCACAGAAGATTGTGGATTGGTTCCAGGCGAATGTGGTTTCATTTGCCAAGGCCACCTGAAATTCTCTCATGGGAAGATCACCTTCCAAGATGCCAGTTGAGGTGATCCAGCCTAAAGACCCCATGAGTTGCCATCATCCTTTATCAGCAGAAAGTAGTAAAACAAAGAAAGCTATGTTCAATTTCCCAAAAATACTGCTTATTAACATTTGTTTTCATTATAAATGGTTAATGGTCATAGGCAATCTTTTTTAAAAAAAGGGGGAGGGAGGATATGATATATAAATGATTAGAAAAGGTAAATGGATTTTGGTTAATTGATATAAACTTAAGGTCAATTTTGTTATGCTGTATGTATTTTTCTACTCTTGATATGTAGATACGTATGATGCTAATGTAGCTCATTTAAAATTGTAGTGTGTAATTGAGAAATGCAGATAATAGTCACCTGTGATAATCAAATTTATAGTCATGTTAGTTAGGTTTTTGTAGGTATACAAAGATATGTTTCAACTAGATAGGTAGTCTTCAAACACTTCAAAGACATGCAGAACATGGCATTTAAATTATTTTAAGAACTTAGACTTTTCTGGATAGTAAGACAGGTCTCCTGGTAGCACCAATGAATTTCAGGAAAATGATGGGCATTGAAGAAATTTCATGTGGAATTTACTTTGTGGCAATAGTTAGATACTGGACAAAAAAACTGTTCTGGTGTTGACTGTTTGATAGTATGCTGTAAAAACTGGACATGCAAGTTACATAGGAAAGTGATTTCTCAATGTTGGCAGAACAAGTCGAGATGGTCCTTCAGGTTCCTGCATCACTGAAAGGCATGCCAGACACTAAGCCTATAGGCTGAAGATGGATGCCCCAACATAACAAAGGAACTTTGGGTGACTTTCTAGGCAAACAGGTATAATATCTGTCATTTTCTAGACTTTGGAAGTTGCTTGTACTTCCTGTTTATTTGGATAATATTATATCCTTCTGTGGTCTTTGATGTAGTTGAAGATTTAAGAACTATAGGTATAGTTTTTCTAGGATATTTTAAAAGGTATATTAGATATGAAACTTTAGACTCACAAGGGTAAGGTAGATAATAGAATATTTTCTTTAAGTTTGTTAATTACAAATAGACTAGATATTGTGACTCTAATTCTTGCTCGAGAGCTGTTCTATTATATGTAATTTCGTTATATGAAAATTGAAACCTTCCTTTTTGATTAGACAGAAAAGAGGAAGTGTGGTGGGAATATTCTTTGTATACTGAAAATAAAGGAACTGTTTTGGCCTATGTGGAACACCTAGAAGTGGGTGGAGAATCAGAGGACAGACAGGTAGAAGGAGGGTGGAGTTAGCCAGTCTCCATCTGACCTCCGAAGAAGAAAGATGTAACAAATCCAGGTGAGCTATGGGCCGGGGCACGTGGCAAGTAGATTAATACAAACAAGTTAATTTAAGATGAAAGAAATAGCTAATACTGTGCTTGAGACTTGGGCCAAATAGTATGAAGATAATATAAGTGTCTGATTAATTTCTTTGGGGGACAAAAGCTGCCACAGGCCAGGTCCAAAATGGGCCTGGGAAACTTTCTACAAAACTAACTCACTGTTCTCATGAAGTTATAGTATTCATAGCATTATGTTGATGACATAAATTTATATATACATATATATAAATTTTATGCACAAATATGTAGAAATTAACAGATGTAGGAATTTGTATATTCATATATGTGAACTACATATATAGTGAATATGTATACACAATAAAATTTTACAACAAAAATATGTAAATATGTATATATACATTTATATGCAAAAACCAAAAATTAAGGAAACTAAAGTATACATGATTCATCCTTATCATGAGGAAGTAATGTATTTACTGATGTCCATTACAAGCTAGATCTTTGTATAATCAGGCATTTGCGTAAAAAGTTATAAGAACAAGATATATGGTTAGGTATTGATTAAATCAGGTTATGTCATGAAATATCTTGCTTACTCCGTTTATGTTGATTGATAGTTTTGCTGGTTACAGTAGTCTAGGTTGGCTTCCATGCACTTTTTCTTAATTGAATAATTTATTTTTTAAGGATTAAACACAATTGACAAATTCTTAACTGAATTAAACAAAAAGGGAAGACTTACTTTAATATAACTAGTAATTAAAACATTATAATAGATGTGAATGCAATTCCAGGAAATCATAAGAACATATATTGTAAATTTGATTCAATAAATTGAAGATTCTGAAAAAAATGGTGAGATTTCAGATAGCAAAATTAAACCTAAATTCAATGAATGATTTTAACAAATGCATTCTTTGTAATCTGCTTGAAATACTAATAAAATACTCCACACTAAAAAGAAAAACCAGCAATAACAGAAACAAACAAAAGTAAATATGGTCTTATTACAGAATTCCATTATAACTGAAAAAACTAAGAAAAATACATATTATATAATTCCATAAAACTTAAAAAATAAAAAAAGCATTTAAAAGTTAAAAGCCAGTGAAACCCTGTTATTAAGCATAGTATTTCTTTTATATATATTGTGTATATGTATAAAATATATATTATTTTGTGTTTTTACATTATAAACCCTATCAAACTCAGATATCAGACCTTTTGGAAACATGCCCATTCTTATGATCTTCTCATTTACAAAATCACCCATTCTTATGCTGCTCATTTACTTACTGGAGCATAATTAAACTCCCAGTGGCTGGAACCTTAAAGAAACCAAGTCAAAAAAAAAAAAAAAAAAAAAAAAAAAAAAAAAAAAAAAAAAAAAAAAAAAAAAAAAAAAAAAAAAAAAAAAAAAAAAAAAAAAAAAAAAAAAAAAAAAAAAAAAAAAAAAAGAAAGAAAAAGAAAAAAAAAGAAAGAAAGAAAAAGAAAATAAGTCTTTGCTTATGCACACCTCAGTCAGAGGCCATCAATTCAGAAGTGAGACATTTTGTCATTTACCTATGTTTTAGCCTTGATTTCTTGTGTACAATGATATTGCTCCCTTTTATTTTATTTTTTTAAGCCTACTAATGAGTGAGTATATCCCCTGCTTCTCTTTCTGGGATTGTGATACCTCACTCAGGAGGATATTCTCTATATCCATCCATTTACCTGTAAATTTTAGAATATCATTTATTATTACTGCTGAGTACTACTCCATTGTGTAGATGTACCACAGCTTGTTAATCCATTCCTCAGTTGAGCGGCATCTAGGTTGTTTCCAGGTTCTTGCTATTATGAATAATGCTGCTGTGACATAGTTGAGCTAATGCTTTGGGGTGCAAATGTGAATCTTTAGGGTATTTGCCTAAGAGTGTTATTTCTGGGTCCTTGGGGAGATTGATTCCCAGTTTTCTGAGAAACTGCCATACTGCATTCCAGAATGGCTGAACAAGCTTACACTCCCACCAAAAATGGATGCGTGTTCCCCTTGCTCTGCAACATCTCCATCTTAGGCTGTCATTTCTGTCTTTAATCTTAGTCATTCTGATGGGTATAAGGTGGTATCTCAAAGATGTTTTGATTTGCATTTCTCTGATAGCTAAAGATGTTAAGCATATTTTCATTTACCTTTCAGCCATTTGTAATTCTTCTGCAGAGAATTCCCTTTTTAGTTCTGAACCCCATTTTTAAAATTGGGTTATTAAGGGTTTTGGGCTTTAGTTTCTTGAGTTCTTTATATATTTTAGAGATCAATCCTCTGTCCCTTGTAGGGTTGGTAAAAATCTTGTCACATTCTGTAGCCTGTCGCTTTGTCTTATTGACTATGTCCTTTGCCTTACAGAAGCTTCTCAGTTTCAGGAGGTTCCACTTATTGATTGTTGTTCTTAGTGTCTTTGCTACTGGTGTTATGTAATAAAGTGGTCCCCAGTGTCAATGCATTGTG
>PVIH01008714.1:73707-88861 GCA_004025045.1 Sigmodon hispidus
AAAAAAAAAAAAAAAAAAAAAAAAAAAAAAAAAAAAAAAAAAAAAAAAAAAAAAAAAAAAAAAAAAAAAAAAAAAAAAAAAAAAAAAAAAAAAAAAAAAAAAAAAAAAAAAAAAAAAAAAAAAAAAAAAAAAAAAAAAAAAAGACTAGTGTTACATAGTTTCAGTACAGAAAGCTATCAGACATTTAAAGAAAAATAATACCAATACTCCTCAAACTGTTCCATACATTAGAAACTGAAGACCCATTTCCAAACTCTTTTTATGAGGCTATAGTCATACCAAAGCCCAAACCACACAATGATGCAACATAAAAAAGAGAATTACAGATCAATCTTCCTTATTGATTTTTATGCAAAAATACTCAATAAAATACTGGTGAGCTTAATTCAATAACATATCAAAAAGTTCTCCACCATTATTAAGTAGGGTTCCTCACAGAGATGTAGGGATGTTTCAACATATGAAATATTGTGACTATCATCTCTCACATAAACTACTTGAAAGGAAACAAACAAACAAAAAACCCACTAGATTCTAAAAAAATCTGAGAAAATTCCAGATTCCTCCTTGATGTTAAAAGTTAAAGAGATCAGAAATAAAGGAAAAATACCTAAATGTAATAAAGGCAACACACAGCAAGCAAACTTCAAACTAAATGGAGAGAAACTCAATGTAGTCCTATTAAAATTCGGAAGAAGACAAAGCTGTCCTCTCTCCCTTTATCTTTTAAATACAGTTATTAAAGTATTATCTGAAGCAATAGGAGAACAAAAAAGAGATTAAGGTATACAAATTTAAAAAGTAAATATCAAACAATCTCTATTTCCAGATAATGTGAGAGAATAATTAAATGATCTCCAGAATTCTACCAGCGAACTCCTACAGCTGATAAACACCTTCAGCAATATAGCAGGGTACATGATTAACTCAAAGAAATCACTTCTTTAAAAGTGCTGAAAAAGAAATCAGAGAAAGATCACCCTTTATAATAGCTGCAAAAATCATTAAATATTTTGGGGCAACTCTAACCAAAGAATTTAAAGACCTCTGTGACAAGAATTATTAGTCATTGAAAAAGAATATGAAGAATATATCAGAAAATTGAAAGATTGCCCATGCTCCCAGATAAGAAGGATCAACATAAAAAAATGATAATATTCCCAAAAGCAATCTACAGATTAAATGCATTACCATATAAATTCCAACACAATTTTTTACAGACCTTAAATGAACAATAAGCAGCATTATATGGGATAACATGAAACCTAGGATTGCAAAAACAATCCTTTTCAATAAAGGAACTTCAAGAGTCACCACCATCCCTGACTTCAAGCTATACTATAGACCAACAGTAATAAAAACAGCTTGGTAGTGGCATAAAAACATACTTGTGAATCAATAGAATCAAATCAAACTCCCAACAATTATCCACAGACCTATAAATACCTAATTTTTGTGAAAAGGCAAAAATATTCAACGGAAAAAGATCGCATCTTCAAGAAACAGTGTTGACATAACTTGATTGTAGTGTGTAGAAGAGTACAAATAAATCCATATATGTTACCCTTTAAAATACTCAAGTCCAAGTTGACCAAAGTCCTCAACATAAAGCCAGTTACACTAAAGTTGTTAGAAGTTCAAAAATACCCTTGAATGCATTGGCACAGATGACAACTTTTTAAATATAATACCAGTAGTCCAGACACTAAGAACAACAACCAATAAATGTGACTTTTTTAAATTAAAATGATTCTGTAAAGCAAAGGACATGATCAATAAAATAAAAGGGCAGCCTAAAAACTGGAAAAAGATCTTACATGTGACATAGGATTGATCTCTAAACTATATAGAGAAGTCAAAGCACTAGATAGCAAAAATTTAAATAAGGCAATTAAATAATTGCGTTCAGAGTAAAAAAAAAAATAGAATTCTCAAAAGAAGAATTATAAATAGTTGAAAGACCCTAAAGAATTGTTCAACATAATTAGCCATCAGAGAAATACTAATCCAAACAACTTCGAAATAATATCTTACACTTACACAGAGATGACAGCCCATGCTGAAGAGGATGAGGGCTAGGGAAACACTTCTTCATTGCTGGAGGGAGCGTAAATTTACAGCCACTTTGAAAAGCACTATGGCAATTCATCAGAAAACTGGAAATTTATCTCCCCAGCTATCCAACAATAATCACTATTGGGCACATACCCAAAGGATGCACATTCTTATGCCAAGGGCATTAGCTCAACTAGGTTCATGCCAGCATTTCTCATAACAGATGGAACCTGGAAACTACCTAGATGCCCCTCAACTAAAGAATGAATTAAAACATTGTGGTACATTTATACAATGGAGGACTACTGAACAGAAGAATAAAAATAACTTCCTTAAATTTGAAAGCAAATAGATGTTTTTGAATAGTACCATTCTGAGTGAGGTAACATGGGCCCAGAAAGACAGACATACCAGGTTCTCACTCAATAAGAGGATATTAGACATAAAGCAAAAAATATCCATACTAAAAACCACAACCTCTAAAGAGCTGCATAAGAGAAAGAACTTAAAAAAGACATCCAGGGATCTCCTGGGAGGGGAAATAGATATCTCCAGAGTGAATTGGGATTATAATGAGGAACACATAAGACAAGGAGAGAAAAAGTATCATAAGAAATACAGACAACTGAGTGAGAAGAGAAACAAAGAGGGAGAAAATAAAAATGTATATCTTGATAGACAGAGCCACACTGGGGTTAGGAAAAACCTAGTGCTAAGGAAACCACCAAGAAACCACAAGATATTTCAGGCTAGGACTTCAAGCTATTGTAGAGAGGGTGCCTAAACAAGACTTCCCTTATAATCAAATAAAAGACCACCCTAATTGTCATTCTAGAACCTTTATCCAGCAAAGCAAATATTCATAGCTAAGCACCAGGTCGAGTTCTTGGTTCAGCTGAAGATACAGAGAAGAGAGTCACTATGAACAAAGAGATCAAGATCAATGTTAGGAGACTCATAGAGATGGCTGACCTGAGCTATTGCTCTCTGACTCTGAAATAATCAATGAGGAACAATTATGGAAAGGAACTAAACGTTCAAAGGTAGATGACTGTCAAATGGCATGGTCAGTTTGTGAAGCCTCCTGCAGTAAGATCAGAGCATGTTCCTGGAGCATGAACTGACATCTTATAGTCCATTTCCTACCTAGGAACACCTAACTCATCCTTAATACAGATATGAGGGACTCTGACCTATCTCTGCTGGATGTGCCAGACTGACCTGACCAATGTTAGGACTTCTTGTCCTCTTTGGGGAATAGATTGGGATTAGAATGGGGAGGCTGAGAAAGAACTGGGAGGGACTGGGACTAGTAAAGCTAGGGAGAACAGTGGTAGGTATTGAAAAAAAACCCTTTAAATGAAAAAAAATGGAAAAATGAAAAATGATGCTGCTATGAACATAGTTGAGCTAATGCCTTTGGAGTGTGAATGTGCCTCTTTAGGGTATACATCAAGAAGTGGTATTGCTGGGTCCTTGGGGAGATTGATTCCCAGTATTCTGAGAAACCTCCATATTGCATTCCAAAGTGGCTGGACAAGCTTACACTCCCACCAACAGTGGAGGAGTGTTCCCCTTGCTCCGCACCCTCTCCAACATAGGCTGTCGTCTGTGTCTTTTATCTTAGCCAATCTAAGAGGTGTCAGATGGTATCTCAGAGTTGTTTTGATTTGCATTTCTCTGATGGCTAAAGATGAAGAGCACTTTTTCAGGTGCCTTTCAGCCATTCATAATTCATCTGCTGAGAATTCCTTGTTTAGATCTGAACCCCATTTTTTGATTGGGTTATTCAAGGTTTTGAGCTCTAGATTCTTGAGTTCTTTATATATCTTTGGTTATCTTTTTAATCTTTATTAGATTGTTTCTTCAATTTGTTCTTTCCTTTGCAGAACACATGCTTTACAATTTGATGGAGTACTATTGGTAAGGTTTTGTTTCATTTTTCTACATTTAATATTTTACTAGGTAATAAAATAATTTGCATGGCTCTCCAAACTGGGGTTTCAATGAGAACTGTCATCTTACTTATTTACATCAACAGAGACAGACCCTAGCATTATGAAGCATTGAGGGTATATACAGCCCATGTTATATAAGCCTCCCTTGTTTTCCAAAAATAGGGCAACTTTTTGTTCTTTCAAAACAAATAGTCTCTAGGGTAAAGCAACAACAAAATGTCTCTAGTTCCTTGTCCATTAATGTGCAAAAGTAACAGATATAAATGTAGGTTGTGCAAATTTAAATAAGAATTATTTATGACTAATAAAATCATTACATGATTTTTAATGTTCAGGACACTTTTACCATTCTGTCATTTTATTTATTTTTTTATTTATTATGAGTAGTCATATTTTTATCCATGTATATCACTGTTCAAACTCCCTTCTCCCTTCTGCCCCTTCATTTATGTATTATTCATGAAATTCTGTACAGAAGAAAACTTGAAATTCATCATCCCCCTACATTATAGATAAGTGAAATAAAAGCCATAGGATTTGACTTAATTGAAAAAAATAGATCAGAATTTATGTAATATATGACACCTTGAATTTGCTCAACAGATATTTAATAAGGGTTAGGAACATGGGAAAAACCCTTTCCTCATTAGATTTTACAAAGCCTGATAACAAAAACCAAGCAAGTTTACAAAAGTTCCCAAAACCAGTTGATGAGAAATAAATACTGCTTCACATTGAGGCTTATAGGGTGAGGAGACACTTTTCTGACCTAGTATTAAAAAAAAAATTGTTAAATATCTTTGACTTGAGTAAAGGTATAAAAAAGGAGATTTATTTTTTGCAACCATAGGAGATGTTAGTTTTTTGTGCATGAGGACAGACACACACACACTCACTGCCAGGTGCCACATGAGAGTCTATTTTAGAGAGTTACCGAGAGGCAGATACCTAGAGAAGAGCAGTAGAGAGGAGAAAGAGAGAGGAAGAGAAGAAAGTGAAGGAGGGAGAGAGAAAGTGAGCTGCCACATGCATTTCTATTTAAGAGAAGTGCTAGGCTCAAGTCTACTTAGTCATGCCTAAGGGCATGCCCTTTACATACGGAGCCATGGTGGTTACATGCCAGGAATTCTTATTTCACACAGTGCTATGTTGGGTCAACTATGTGGTATGCCAGGAACAATTACAGAAGATGCATTATATGTTATGAAAAATTAACAATTAAACCCTTCATGATTATTCTGGGCTAATTAATGCTTATCCATTGTCAAAGTGTGTTTCTAATTTAAACAAAAAGAATGAGTCATATTTTATCATGTTTTCCAAGAACTAACATCTATTTGATTCTCCAAGATACTTTCCTTGCATACCAAACTCTTATTTATTATCTGAACAATTGTCTATTACTCACAAAGAGTTTATTAATTCCATATTTGAAAGAATCATAAGCATTTTTCTTTTCTATTTTTTGGGGGTTTTGTTTTTTATTTTATTATGAATAAAGTCATATTTTATATCCATGTATTTTCAACCAAAGAAGTTTTCCAAGTCTCAGTTTCAACCTCACTTCTTATGGACTATAATTCTAAAATTTTTGCCCTGATCATTAATTCTTTATGAAATTTAAGTCACTGGCACTTTTCTGTAATGAACTGCACTTATGGCTACTCCTAATGACTCGTCATGTCCCTCTTAGGTATTCCAAAGTCAGGAGTGAAAATTTATATTAAAGAAATAGCTAGCAACATAGATCTATATTTTAGGGTCCCATTCCAAAGAAATGGAAAAAATTTTTTCACCAATTCTAAAAGTGACAGAGGACTCATCTCTAAAATATATAGAGAACTCAAGAAACTAGAGCCCAAAGCTATAATAACCCAATCAAAAATTGGATTAAAAATTAAAAAGGGAATTCTCAACAGAAGAATTACAAATGACTCAAAGGCACTTGAAAAAATACTCATCATCTTTAGCCATCAGAGAAATGCAAATCAAAACAATTTTGAGATACCACCTTACACCTGTCAGAATGGCTAAGATTAAAGACACAAATGATAGCCTATGCTAGAGAGGATGCAGAGCAAGGGGGATACTCCTCCATTGTTAGTGGGAGTCTCAGTTTGTTCCGCCACTCTGGAGTGCAGTATGGTCGTCTCAAAGAAAACTGGGAATCAATCTACTCGAAGACCAGCAATCCAACTATTAGGCATATACCCTAAAGATTCTTGTTTGCACCCCAAAAGCATTAGCTCAAATATGTTCATAGCAGGAAGAACCTGGAAACAACTCACATGCCTAGATGCCTCAAAAATGAGGAATGGATTAACAGTCTTTGGTACATCTACACAATGGAGTACTACTCAGCATTAAGAAAAACATGTTATCCTAAAATTTGCAGGCAAATGGATGAATTTGGAGAATATCCTCCTGAACAAGGTATCACAAACCCACAAAGATAAACACGGTATGCACTCGCTCATTGGTGAACTTTAAGTAAATAATAAAGCACACCCAAGCTGCAAACTACAAACACTAAACAGCTTGGGATCCAAAGCATTTTGGACTGGCTCTTTGGATTCCATTCCCTCCAGAGGAACACTTAACATACTCTTGGTATTAGAATGAGAAAACTGGACTTTCCTGGAGTGGATGTTGAACTTAGTCACTTTGGAACCTTGGGACCTCCTGCCCTTGCTGGGAAGGAGATGGGGAGAAGAGAAGGATATCGGGAGAAGACAGAATAACTGGGAGGGATGGGAAAGGGAAGCGAGTTTGAACAAGGGGATACATGAGTAAAAATGAGACTTTATTAAAAAATAAATAAAAAATCAAAGTTAAAAGAAAGAAAGAAAGAAAAGGGAAAAAACAAAAAAGCACTAAGAAAACAAAACAGAAAAGATCTCCTATAAAGATCAACAATCAAATAGTAAGACTTCCTTCAAAATGAAAACTTCAATAAATGTACTCTCATGGCTTCTATATCCTGGCCAAAACTCCAATAGAAAACTATTGCTTTAGCAGAGACAATATCTGTATTATAAATTCCATATATCAACACTCTGTCTATTGCTTACTTGCACTCATTAGAAATTGCCTAAATTATCCACAACAGCAGTCCATCCCCTTGGCTCTATATCCTGGTACAAAATACCATCAGAAGATTTCTGCTGTGAGGGAATCCAAGCCTCTACTAGGAACCTTAGAAACCAAGCCAGTACCTGGAACCCCAGAGGCTCTATTGTCCTTCAGAACCCCAACAGAGACACTATACTAAATGTAAAGATTTCCTAGTCACCAGAACCATAGGCCTCTCAGGCCAGTAGACCCAAAACAGAAAACTCGGGGAAAATATAAAATATAAATTGATCCAACAAAAATAAACCCCCAAACAACCAACTAAGCCTGTAATAACCCCAAATCTAGATGACTATACAAAGTGTAAAAATACATTCAACAACAGTCTGGAGAAGATGGTACTACCAGAGCACGAATATCTTATTATAAAAATCCCTAGATATCCCAGCATTGCTGAAGTGCAAGAAATTGTGCTAAAATAAATCTCATGTAGATAAAAAGCCCTCAAAAAGGAAATAGATAAATCCTGTAAAGAAATTCAGGAATTGACAAATTAACAAGTGAAGAAAATAAATGAAAATTTCAAGATCTGAAGTTGGAAATGTAAGTCATAAAGAAAACACGAATCATGAAAAACTTGGAGAAGGGAAATTTAGGTAAGAAAACAAGGACTATAGATGGAAGCATCAGCAATAAAATGCAAGAAATGAAATAGAGAATTTCAGGCATAGAATATATTATAGAAAAAACTCATACATTGGTCAAAAAATACAAACTCTAAAAATGTTTTATGATGAAACATCTAGAAAAATCTGTAACATGATAATGGCCATACCCAAAATAAGAGAAATAGAAGAAGATCCCTATTTTTAAGACTCAGAATGTTTTTATCAAAATCAAAATAGATAATTTTTCTAACCTAAAGAAGGAGAGACTTTTAAGTGTAAAGAAGGTTAACAGTAAAATACAGTGGTTTGGAAAAAAGATATCTCCACACACAGCACATGACAATCAAAACACTAAATGTACAGCACAAAAAAAGAATATTAAGAACTACAAGGGGAAAACACAAGTAAAATACAGAGACAGATCTATTATAATTTAACTCATCTTCTCAAATAAGTGCCTAAAAGTCAAAAGGGTCTGAACAGATGCCTTGAAGACACTAAAAAAACAGAATCAGCCCAAACTGCTATACTCAACAATATTTTCAATCACCATAGATGCAGAAAACAATATATTATATGACAATGTCAAATTTGAATAATATTTATTCAAAAATATAATACTACAGAAGGTAATTGAAGGAAAACTCCAACCTAGAGAGGTTAACTATACCCCTAAAACATAAATTACCAAGAAAAGATAACTTTACCCCATCAAAATTAAAAGAAGAAAAACATACTACAAGCATATACATACACAAAGTTTCACCACTACCACCAGCAACAAAAAAATAACAGTAAGTAGTAATCAATGTCATTAGTATTTTTCAATATTAATGGACAAAATTATTAAATCATAACAGTACATAATAACAATATAGATATATAAACAGGATCCATTCCTCTGCTGCTGCCTTCCAGAAGTACATAACAACATTAAGCATAGATATTACAACAGACAAAAGGGTTTCAAAAAATTTTCCAAGCAAAAACACTTCCAAGAAATAGGCTGATATAGACATTCTAATATATAAGAACAAAAGAGATAGAGTAGGACACTTGATTCTCATAGAAAAAGCCACTCCAAAATAATGTCTCAATTTTTAATATCTATTTCCCAAACATAAGAGCATCCATATTTGTAAAAGAAACATTACTAAACAATAAATTATGCCTCAAACCAACACACTAATAATGGGAGATTTCCACAGCTTACTTTTACCACTAGAGTCATCATTCAGACAGTATCTAAACAGAGAGGTATTGGAACTAGATGATGGTATAACACAGATGAACTTAACAGATACCTACAGAATATTTTACATGAACACAAAAAAAAATTACCTTATTTCCAGCATCTCATAAAATATCCAAACTGACCAAATATTTGCTTACAAAACAGGCCTGAAATTTTTCAAAAAATTAAAATATGCTTTGTATCTTCCAAGAATATCACCAATTAATGCTGGAAATTGAAAATGCCAAAAAATACAGAAAGCCCCCAAACTCTTGGAAACTTAATACCTCTTTACTGAATGACAGAAATAAAGTAATTGAAGACTTTCTAAAATTCAATGGAAATTAATGCACAACACACTCAAACTTATAAAAGTTTTTTTTTGGTAGATAGCATTTCTCAGTTAAGATCAGATAAACAACTAAAATGGACCTATAACAACTATATGAATAAAACAAATCATTAAGAGCCTGCAGACTTCATACAAAAAAGGACAGGACTTTAGCAAAGATTTTTACTAGACTTTCAAATAAAACATAATACTCATACTTTTCAAACTATTTCACAAAATAGAAACAGACAAAACATTGCTCATTATATCTTATACTGATACCTAATCATCAAGAATAATCAACAAAGAAAATAAATTACAAAATAAATTTTCTCATAAATATTGATGTGAAAAATACCCAAATAAAATAATTGCAAGATGAATTTGAAAACACATAAAAAAGATCATTCAACCTGATCAAGAAGCCTTTATCCAAAAAAATGCAGGGATGGGACAATACACAAAAACTGTCAATATATTTTCCCATATTAACAACCTGAAAGAAAAAACAAACACATGATCATCTCATTGAATTTTGAAAAATCTTCGACTAAATTTAATACCCATCCATAATAAAATTCTTGGAGATATCAGACATACAAAGAACATTTCTAAATATAATAAAGAAAATGTATATTAGGAAATAGTCATATCAAATAAAATGAAGAGAAGCTTAAAGAATTCCCCCAAATCAGAAAAAAAGGATATCTACCTTTTCCATATCTATTCACTATAGTACTAGATGTTCTAGCTAGAGAAATAAGACAACTCAAAAAGATCAAGGGAATACAAGTTGGATAAGAAATCAAAGTATCACTCTTTGCAGATGACATGACAGTATAGATACCTCAATAATCCTACCAGAGAACTCATACTGTTTATAAGCCCTTTTATTTATGTGGCTGGATACAAGTTTAATAATAACAACAAAATCAGTTATCATTCTATGTACAGCTGATAAAAGGGCTGAGAAAGTATTCAGGGATTCAACACCCTTCACAAAAGCCTCAAATACTATAAAAACCTTGATACAACTCACTCAAGAATTTAAAAATCCTGTATGACAAGAGCTTTAATTTTTTGAAGAAAAAACTTGAGATGATATTTGATAGAAGATCTCCTGTGTTCCTGGATCAATAGTGTTAACATAGAAAAATAGCCATATAACCAAAATTTATTAACAGCATCAACAATATCCACATCAAAATTGCAACAGAATTCTTTATATATCTTGAAAGAACAATATTTAAATTCATATGAAAAATATAAACCAGAGAAACTAAAACAATCCTGCACAATAAAAGAAATTCTAAAGGCATCATCAGCACTGATTTCAAACAGTAGCAGAGAGATATATGTATAAAGACTACATAAAATTTGCATACATATGTACAGGTACATTAATGGTATTAAATAAAAGAAGCAAATTTAAATCCTTACAACTATTTATACTGATATTTTATTTTTACAAAGCTACAAATATGCAATAAAAATATATCTTCCAAAAATTGTGTCAGTCTAAGTAGATGTCAGCCTGTAGAAGAGTGCTAATAGAACCATATCTATTGTTCTTCACAAAACTCAAGTCCAAGTGGATCAAAACCTTAACATAAAATCAGATACACTGAACATGAACTTGATAAAAGAGAAAGTGGGTGAAAACTTTGAATGCATTTTCAAAGGAGAAAACTTTCTGAACAGAACACCAATAACAAAGTCACAAAGATTAACAACAAAAATATGAAATAAATAAATAATTACATTAAATAAATGGGACTTCAAAAAACTGAAAAGCTTCTGTAAGACAAAGGACACTGTCAAAAGGAGAAGAATGCAGCCTACAAAATTCAAGAACATCTTAACCTTCCTCACATTTGGCAACAGACTAATTTCCAAAATATAAAAAGAAGTTAAGAAACTAGACATCGGGTTCCGCTCCAGGACCAAATGCTGTCTGCAGAGTCCCAGCTCACTCTGAAGCAGAGGGGGGATAAAATCTGCAGGTCACCATACCCGCAGCTCCTGCTGGGGGAAGTTGCATGGCTACTCACCAACACCTCGAACTGAGCAAGCCAACACCTGCAGGGGTCTCTGAAGGTCAGACTCAGACCCCGCCCAGAGGTGAGGAGGGGTCACCAGGCCCAAGCGCCTATATCCCAGCCTGGGAGGGAGAGTTCAGCTCCCAAAGCTTCCGGTTTCGCTCCCGTGACCAAGTGCTGTCTGCAGAGTCCCAGCACACTCTGGAGCAGGGGCAGATAAAATCTGCAGGTCATCATACCCACAGCTCCTGCTGAGGAAAGTTGCACGGCTACCCACTGCCACCTCGAACTGAGGGAGCCAACATCTGCAGGGGTCTCTGAAGGACAGACTCAAACCCTGACCAGAGAGGTGACAGGAGGCACACAAAAACGAGTGCCACAACTGACCAGGAGCCATCTAATCATGAAACACTGAAGCCATGGGCAAACATCAGTGCAAAAATTTACATAATAATACAAAGGACAACATGGTAACTCCAGAAGAGAGTGGTGATCTTACAAATACAAGACATGAACTGAGCAATGAAGAGGAAACAGAAGAAAGCAACACCAAAAATTCCTTTTTGATGATCATTGAAGCTCTAAAAGAAGATATGAAAAAAAGCCTTAAAGAAATAGAAGAAAATACAAACAAAAAATTGGAAGAGATGAACAAATCTATGAAAGAAACATGCCAAGAAAAGCTGAAATGGAAGCAATAAAAAAGGCACACAATGAGGCAAAGATGGAAATAGAACACCTGAAGAAAAAAGCTGGAACCACAGATACAAGCATAACAAACAGAGTTCAAGAGATGGAAGATAGAATCTCTGAAGTGGAAGACTCAGTAGCTCAAATAGATATATCAGTCAAAGAAAATAGTAAAACTAAAAAAGCCATAACTCAAAATGTTCAGGAAATCTGGGACACCATGAAAAGAACTAATTTGAGAATAATAAGAATAGAAGAAGGAGAAGAATACCAGCTCAAAGGCACAGATAATGTTTTCAATAAAATAATTGAAGAAAAGTTTCCTAACCTGAAGAAGGAAATGCCTATAAAGATTCAAGAAACTTACAGAACACCAAATAGATATGATCCCAAAAAAAAGTCAGCGCACCACATTGTAATCAAGACACAAAACATACAGGACAAAGAAAAAATTTTAAGAGCTGCAAAAGAAAAGGGCCAACTCACATATAAAGGCAGACCCATCAGAATAACGCCTGACTATTCAAAGGAAACGATGAAAGCGAGAAGGGCTTGGTCAGAAGTTATACAGACGCTAAAACAGCTGGCTGCCAAACTAGAATACTATACCCTGCAAAATTATCAATCACCATAGACGAAGTAAACAAGGTATTTCAGGACAAAGTCAGACTGAAAGAATATCTATCTACCAATCCAGCACTATAGAGAGTATTAGAGGGAAATCTCCAACCTAAGGACCACAGATACACCCACGAAATCACAAACAATCAATAAGCCCACAGAAGAATACCCTAGAGAAAGGAAATACAAACAAGTTGCCACCAAAAATGGCAGGAAATATGAATCAATGGTCAATAATTTCCCTTAATATCAATGGTCTCAACTCTCCTATAAAACATCACACATTAACAAGATGGATACAACAACAGAAGCCATCCTTATGTTGCCTACAAGAAACACACCTCAACTGCAAAGACAGACACAGGATTAGAATAAAGGGTTGGAAAAAGATTTTCCAGTCAAATGGTCCTAATAAACAAGCAGGGGTTGCAATCCTAATATCTAACAAAGTAGACTTTAAGCTAAAAGCAATTAAAAGGGACCAAGATGGTCACTACTAATTCATCAAAGGAAAAATGGTCAAGAGGAGATTTCAATCTTAAATATTTATGCTCCTAATATAGGGGCACCTACATATGTAAAAGAAACACTGCTAAAGCTCAAATCCCACATCAGTTCTTACAACCTAATAGTGGGAGACTTCAATACCCCACTTTCAACCCAGGATAGATCATCTAGACAGAGCCTCAACAGAGAAATAGGGAATCTAAATGAAGTTATGATGCAAATGGATTTCATAGATATCTACAGAAGCTTCCACCCAAAGGCAAAGGAATATACATGTTTCTCAGCTCCTCATGGAACTTTCTCCAAAACTGACCACATAATTGGTCATAAAGCAAACATCAGCAGATACAAAAAAATGGAAATAATCTCTTGTAACATATTGGACCACCAGGGCCTAAAGTTAGAGTTCAACAACATCAAAACCTAAAGAAAGCCTACCAACTCATGGAAAATAAACATCAATCAGCTGATCCATCTTTGGCTCAAGGAAGAAATTAAGAAAGAAATCAAAGTCTTCCTAGAATTCAATGAAAATGAATCTACAACGTATCCAAATTTGTGGGATACAATGAAAGCAGTCTTGAGAGGAAAATTCATAGCACTAGATGCCTATATGAAAAACCTTGCGAAATCCCACACTAGAGACCTAACAGCGCAGCTGAAAGCCTTAGAACAATTAGAAGCGAACTCACCTAGAAGGAGTAGAAGGCAGGAAATAATCAAACTTAGAGCTGAACTCAATACAATTGAAACAAAAAGAACAATACAAAGAATCAACGAATCTAAGAGTTGGTTCTTTGAGAAAGTTAACAAGATAGATAAGCCCTTAGCCAAACTAAGCAAAAAACAGAGAGAGAGTGTCCAAATCAACAAAATCAGAAATGAAAAGGGAGACATAACAACAGACCCCCAGGAAATACAGAGAATTATCAGGTCATATTTTGAAAATCTGTATTCCACAAAAATAGAAAACCTAGAAGAAATGGACAGTTTTCTGGACAGGTACCATCTACCAAAATTAAATGAAGATCAGATTAATTTCCTAAACTGGCCTATCACCATTAAGGAAATTGAAACTGTTATTAAAAACCTCCCCAAAAATAAAAGCCCTGGTCCAGATGGCTTTAGTGCCGAATTCTATGAGACATTCAAAGAAGAATTACTACCGTTACTCCTCAAACTATTTCACACAGTTGAAACTGAAGGAATATTGCCAAATTCCTTTTATGAGGCCACAATCACCCTAATACAAAAGCCACTCAAAGACACAACAAAGAAGGAAAATTACAGACCAATTTCCCTCATGAATATTGATGCGAAAATTCTCAACAAAATTTTGGCAAACCATATACAACAATGCATAAAAGATATCATCCACCATGACCAAGTAGGCTTCATCCCAGAAATGCAGGGCTGGTTTAACATACGAAAAACTGTAAATGTTATCCATCATATAAACAAATTAAAGGAACAAAACCACATGATCATATCCTTACATGCGGAAAAAGCCTTTGACAAAATCCAACACACCTTTATTGATTAAAGCCCTGGAGAGATCAGGAATACAGGGAGAATACCTAAATATAATTAAGGCGATTTACAAGAAGCTGACAGCCAGTATCAAACTTAATGGAGAAAAACTCAAGGCAATCCCACTAAATTCAGGAACTAGACAAGGATGTCCTCTCTCCTCTTATCTCTTCAATATATTTCTCCAAGTTTTAGCTAAAGCAATAAGGGAACGAAAAGAGATTAAGGGCATACAAATTGGAAAAGAAGTAGTGAAGCTATCTCTATTTGCAGATGATATGATTGTATACATAAGTGACCCACAAAATTCTTCCAAGGAACTGCTACAGCTGATAAACACCTTCAGCAATGTAGCAGGATACAAGATTAACTCAAAGAAATCAGTAGCCCTTCTATACGCTAAAGATAGAAGAGCTGAAAAAGAAATAAGGGAAACATTACCCTTCATA